>WNGS01158518.1:0-16576 GCA_020271785.1 Procambarus virginalis
TATCACTCCACACACAACCTTGGCTATCACTACACACACAACCTTGGCTATCACTACACACACAACCTTGGCTATCACTCCACACACAACCTTGGCTATCACTACACACACAACCTTGGCTATCACTACACACACAACCCTGGCTATCACTACACACACACAACCCTGGCTATCACTACACACACACAACCCTGGCTATCACTACACACACACAACCCTGGCTATCACTACACACACACAACCCTGGCTATCACTACACACACACAACCCTGGCTATCACTACACACACACAACCTTGGCTATCACTACACACACACAACCTTGGCTATCACTACACACACACAACCCTGGCTATCACTACCACACACAACCCTGGCTATCACACACACACACACCCTGGCTATCACCACACACACAACCCTGGCTATCACTACACACACACAACCCTGGCTATCACTACACACACACAACCCTGGCTATCACTACACACACACACCTTGGCTATCACTACACACACAACCTTGGCTATCACTACACACACACAACCTTGGCTATCACTACACACACACAACCCTGGCTATCACTACACACACACAACCCTGGCTATCACTACACACACAACCTTGGCTATCACCACCCACACAACCCTGGCTATCACCACACACACACAACCTTGGCTATCACTACACACACACAACCTGGCTATCACTACACACACACAACCCTGGCTATCACTCCACACACACAACCTTGGCTATCACTACACACACACAACCCTGGCTATCACTACACACACAACCTTGGCTATCACTACACACACAACCCTGGCTATCACTACACACACACACAACCCTGGCTATCACCACACACACACAACCCCTGGCTATCACTACACACACACAACCCTGGCTATCACTACACACACACAACCCTGGCTATCACTCACACACAACCTTGGCTATCACTACACACACACACAACCTTGGCTATCACTACACACACAACCTTGGCTATCACTACACACACACAACCTTGGCTATCACTACACACACACAACCCTGGCTATCACTACACACACACAACCTTGGCTATCACTACACACACACAACCCTGGCTATCACCCTACACACACACTACACACACTTCCACACTGCAACTCGTCACTCTGGCTCAACATATCTTTATACACATGTTGGTCAAAGCTCAATAAGCTGTGTAAAGTGCATAGTAACTTTTCTTCCTCCTACTCCTGCTCCTCCTGGCGAGGGGAGGGCGAAGCAGATATCCGATACCTTACACTCTCATCACAAGCACTTTATGACAACACTTACCACAGGTAATTCACAAGATTTACCCCCGCGTGCCGCGTGCCTCTAGTGACTGGATATGTTGAGTGTGTGTGTTTGCACTCGCCTATGTGCACTCATGTGAGTGTGTGTGTATACAGCGTGTCCAGTGCTGGGTGCTGTGTCCTGTCCTCGGGCTGAGTGCCGTCATGTTCACAGCAAAAGGCGCCATCCGTTTGTACGCGCTGCGTGTCATACGCCAGAGAGAAGGTAAACAAGACAGCGTACAGGACGCCCGCCAAGCTTGGACGCTGCCAGTCATGTACCGTTATATGTATTAAGTCGGCAAGCAAGACTTTCCCAGCAACACACAACACCACAGGTGCTGAGTCCTGTCCTCAGTGCTGGGTGTTGAACACTGTCCTCAGTGCTGGGTGTTGAACACTGTCCTCAGTGCTGGGTGTTGAACACTGTCCACTGTGCTGGGTGTTGAACACTGTCCTCAGTGCTGGGTGTTGAACACTGTCCTCAGTGCTGGGTGTTGAACACTGTCCTCAGTGCTGGGTGTTGAGTCCTGTCCTCAGTGCTGGGTGTTGAGTCCTGTCCTCAGTGCTGGGTGTTGAACACTGTCATCAGTGCTGGGTGTTGAGTCCTGTCCTCAGTGCTGGGTGTTGAGTCCTGTCCTCAGTGCTGGGTGTTGAGTCCTGTCCTCAGTGCTGGGTGTTGAACACTGTCATCAGTGCTGGGTGTTGAGTCCTGTCCACAGTGCTGGGTGTTGAACACTGTCCTCAGTGCTGGGTGTTGAACACTGTCATCAGTGCTGGGTGTTGAGTCCTGTCCACAGTGCTGGGTGTTGAACACTGTCCACAGTGCTGGGTGTTGAGTCCTGTCCTCAGTGCTGGGTGTTGAGTCCTGTCCTCAGTGCTGGGTGTTGAACACTGTCATCAGTGCTGGGTGTTGAACACTGTCCTCAGTGCTGGGTGTTGAACACTGTCCTCAGTGCTGGGTGTTGAGTCCTGTCCACAGTGCTGGGTGTTGAACACTGTCCTCAGTGCTGGGTGTTGAACACTGTCCACAGTGCTGGGTGTTGAGTCCTGTCCACAGTGCTGGGTGTTGAACACTGTCCTCAGTGCTGGGTGTTGAACACTGTCCTCAGTGCTGGGTGTTGAGTCCTGTCCTCAGTGCTGGGTGTTGAACACTGTCCTCAGTGCTGGGTGTTGAACACTGTCCTCAGTGCTGGGTGTTGAACACTGTCCTCAGTGCTGGGTGTTGAGTTCTGTCCACAGTGCTGGGTGTTGAACACTGTCCTCAGTGCTGGGTGTTGAACACTGTCATCAGTGCTGGGTGTTGAGTCCTGTCCACAGTGCTGGGTGTTGAACACTGTCCACAGTGCTGGGTGTTGAGTCCTGTCCTCAGTGCTGGGTGTTGAGTCCTGTCCTCAGTGCTGGGTGTTGAACACTGTCCTCAGTGCTGGGTGTTGAACACTGTCCTCAGTGCTGGGTGTTGAACACTGTCCTCAGTGCTGGGTGTTGAACACTGTCCTCAGTGCTGGGTGTTGAGTCCTGTCCTCAGTGCTGGGTGTTGAACACTGTCCTCAGTGCTGGGTGTTGAACACTGTCCTCAGTGCTGGGTGTTGAACACTGTCCTCAGTGCTGGGTGTTGAACACTGTCCTCAGTGCTGGGTGTTGAACACTGTCCTCAGTGCTGGGTGTTGAACACTGTCCTCAGTGCTGGGTGTTGAACACTGTCCTCAGTGCTGGGTGTTGAACACTGTCCTCAGTGCTGGGTGTTGAACACTGTCCACAGTGCTGGGTGTTGAACACTGTCCTCAGTGCTGGGTGTTGAACACTGTCCTCAGTGCTGGGTGTTGAACACTGTCCTCAGTGCTGGGTGTTGAACACTGTCCTCAGTGCTGGGTGTTGAACACTGTCCTCAGTGCTGGGTGTTGAACACTGTCCTCAGTGCTGGTGTTGAACACTGTCCTCAGTGCTGGGTGTTGAACACTGTCCACAGTGCTGGGTGTTGAACACTGTCCACAGTGCTGGGTGTTGAACACTGTCCTCAGTGCTGGGTGTTGAACACTGTCCACAGTGCTGGGTGTTGAACACTGTCCTCAGTGCTGGGTGTTGAGTCCTGTCCACAGTGCTGGGTGTTGAGTCCTGTCCACAGTGCTGGGTGTTGAACACTGTCCTCAGTGCTGGGTGTTGAACACTGTCCTCAGTGCTGGGTGTTGAACACTGTCCACAGTGCTGGGTGTTGAACACTGTCCACAGTGCTGGGTGTTGAACACTGTCCTCAGTGCTGGGTGTTGAACACTGTCCACAGTGCTGGGTGTTGAACACTGTCCTCAGTGCTGGGTGTTGAACACTGTCCTCAGTGCTGGGTGTTGAACACTGTCCTCAGTGCTGGGTGTTGAACACTGTCCACAGTGCTGGGTGTTGAACACTGTCCTCAGTGCTGGGTGTTGAACACTGTCCTCAGTGCTGGGTGTTGAACACTGTCCACAGTGCTGGGTGTTGAACACTGTCCACAGTGCTGGGTGTTGAACACTGTCCTCAGGGTGTAGTCCCCTTAGCTGTGAGTACTTATAATGAGTGGAAATGAGACAGTACCAAGGGATGGAGACAGTACCAAGGGTTGGAGACAGTACCAAGGGATAGAGACAGTACCATGGGATGGAGACAGTACCAAGGGTTGGAGACAGTACCAAGGGATGGAGACAGTACCAAGGGATGGAGACAGTACCATGGGATGGAGACAGTACCAAGGGTTGGAGACAGTACCAAGGGTTGGAGACAGTACCAAGGGTTGGAGACAGTACCAAGGGTTGGAGACAGTACCAAGCGTGGAGACAGTACCAAGGGTTGGAGACAGTACCAAGGGTTGGAGACAGTACCAAGGGTTGGAGACAGTACCAAGCGTTGGAGACAGTACCAAGGGTTGGAGACAGTACCAAGGGATGGAGACAGTACCAAGGGTTGGAGACAGTACCAAGGGTTTGAGACAGTACCAAGGTTGGAGACAGTACCAAGGGATGGAGACAGTACCAAGGGATAGAGACAGTACCATGGGATGGAGACAGTACCAAGGGTTGGAGACAGTACCAGGGTTGGAGACAGTACCAAGGGATGGAGACAGTACCAAGGGATGGAGACAGTACCAAGGTTGGAGACAGTACCAAGGTTGGAGACAGTACCAAGGGTTGAGACAGTACCAAGGGTTGGAGACAGTACCAAGGGTTGGAGACAGTACCAGGGATGGAGACAGTACCAAGGTTGGAGACAGTACCAAGCGTTGGAGACAGTATGAAGGGATGGAGACAGTACCAAGGGTGGAGACAGTACCAAGCGTTGGAGACAGTATGAAGGGATGGAGACAGTACCAAGGGNTTCTCAAATTGTGTTGTCTGGATCCAAGTCCTTAGCTTCTATGTCCTTCAGTATGGCCTCGGGGCATGACGCAGCATGGCACCAAACGTCAGTTGTCTACACACATTGTCTATAGTGAGGCTCCCCCTATCTACCCATCTAGAACTCGTTAAAGCTGATTCAGCGTTGTTATGATCAGCCACGATGATCAATGGTCATTGTGATCAGGTTGGGATATTTTGCTTGGTTGTGATCACCACGATGATCAATGATCATTGTGATCAGTTGGGATATTTGCTTGGTTGTGATCAGCCCGATGATCATGATCTTGTGATCAGTTGGGATATTTTTCTTTGTTGTGATCATCCCTGTCATGTCCGGAAGTGCCCGGTATTGCCCGGTGTCTCCTGGAGTTGCCCGGTGTTGCCCGGTGTTGCCAGTGTTGCCCGGTGTTGCCAGGTGTTGCCCGGTGTTGTCAGGTGTTGCCCGTTGTTCACAGCTGTTGCCCGGTGTGCCAGGTGTTGCCCGGTGTGTCAAGTCTAGCCCGGTGCTGCCCGGTGTTGTCAGGTGTGGCCCGGTGTGCCCAGTGTTGCACGGTGTTGCCAAGTATTGCCAAGTGGTGTTCGGTGTTGCCCGGTGTTACCCGTGTTGCTAAGTGTTGCCAGTGTGGTTTGCCATGTGGTGTGCCAAGTGTTTCCTGGTGTTGCCAGGGGTTGCCTGGTGGTGCCAGGTGTTGCCCGTTGTTTCCCGGTGTTGCCAAGTCTTGCCCGGTGTTGTCGGGTGTTGCCAAGTGACGCCAGGTGTTGCCAAGAGTTACCTGGTGTTGCTCGGTGGTGCCAAGTGTTGCCCGGTGTTGCCCGGTGCTGCCAAGTGTTCCCCGGTGTTGTCCAGTATTGCCTGGTATTGTCCGGTGTTGCCAGGTGTGGCCCCTGTGTTGTAACACCGTAAAGGTGTTTTGTTTAGTTGTATTTAATTTAATATATATAGTACATGAGTCAAGCCAGACAAGGATTTGAGAGGCGCCAGTCTGTCGACCTGAATCTCACCCCTTTAAGCGTTAATGACCTCAAGTTGACCTGAGGTCAGCTCATGCGAAATTCACCTTGCTTCGGTTAATCTGATAATTGTAGTCAGATAGCCTTCAAACATGCCGACGTTTATGGAGCGGCTTGGTAGAGAGCCTGGAGCTATCTACTTGTGGGCGGAGTTAGCTACTAGGTTTCCAATATATACTGAGGGAGCTGTAGAGAATAGGGATGAGCAAGAGGAGACCAGCCAGCAGAGCAGATAAGAGGACAGCCGACGCAATAGGCTGTCGGTCGGCCGGGGGGGGGGGGGTGGTGACGCTGCCTGACAACTGCAGACTCCACCCCCCCCCCCCCTCTCTATTGAACTTAGACTCGGCCCTCGGTGAGTGAACATTAAGGTGACTTGGTCGTGTTCACAAGTGTTGTGTGAGGATCAGGGGCAGTCAAGTTGTAGGGTTCTCGAATTCTTGGATGATGACTCCCTTTGCATATTAATCTTGAACATTAAGTTGAATGGCTTAATTAGATACTTATCATGTGAAATATAATTGATGAATTTATTGTTTAAATTGTATTTAACTTTGTTCCCTAGAGCTTTTTGAGTTGAGATGAGAGAGCCTCTGCGGTTACTGGTTTCATGATTTTAATGGGTACATGATACAGATGGAACAGACTAATAATGACATCTTGATAACATCTTTGAGAATATTGTGATACAGACAAGTTCCATTCCTTGTCTTTTATGTACGGACAAATGAATGGATGGTGGCAGCATTTCTTCTTCTCCTATCTACCCTTCTACCTCTTCTACTTCTCCTACTCACTTCCTACTTACTCGTTATTCCATTTCCCCCCCCCCCTGTCACAGTGTTGCTAGGTGTTGCCAAGTGTTGCCCTGTGTTGTTCAGTGGTGCCAAGTGTTGCCCGGTGTTGCCAAGTGTTGCACGGAGTTGCCAAGTGTTGCCCGGTGTTACCAAGTGTTGCCAGGTGTTGCCAAGTGTTGCCCGGTGTTGCCCAGTGTTGCCAGGTGTTGCCAAGTGTTGCCTGGTGTTGCCCAGTGTTACCAAGTGTTGCCCAGTGTTACCAAGTGTTGCACGGAGTTGCCAAGTGTTGCCCGGTGTTACCAAGTGTTGCCAGGTGTTGCCTGGTGTTGCCAAGTATTGTCCGGTGTTGCCAGGTGTTGCTTGGTGTTTCCGGGTGTTGCCAGGTGTTGCCAGGTGTTGCCCGGTGTTGCCCAGTGTTGCCAGGTGTTGCCAAGTGTTGCCCGGTGTTGCCAAGTGTTGCACGGAGTTGCCCGGTGTTACCAAGTGTTGCCAGGTGTTGCCAAGTGTTGCCCGGTGTTGCCCAGTGTTGCCAGGTGTTGCCAAGTGTTGCCTGGTGTTGCCCAGTGTTACCAAGTGTTGCCCAGTGTTACCAAGTGTTGCACGGAGTTGCCAAGTGTTGCCCGTGTTACCAAGTGTTGCCAGGTGTTGCCTGGTGTTGCCAAGTATTGTCCGGTGTTGCCAGGTGTTGCTTGGTGTTTCCGGGTGTTGCCAGGTGTTGCCAGGTGTTGCCCGGTGTTGTCCAGTGTTGCCAGGTGTTGCCCAGTGTTGCCCGGTGTTGCCCAGTGTTGCCAGGTGTTGCCAAGTGTTGCCCGGTGTTGCCCAGTGTTACCAAGTGTTGCCCGGTGTTGCCCAGTGTTGCCAGGTGTTGCCAAGTGTTGCCAGGTGTTACCAAGTGTTGCCCGGTGTTGCCCAGTGTTACCAAGTGTTGCCCGGTGTTGCCCAGTGTTGCCAGGTGTTGCCAAGTGTTGCCAGGTGTTGCCAAGTGTTGCCCGGTGTTGCCAAGTGTTGCCCGGTGTTGCCCAGTGTTGCCAGGTGTTGCCAAGTGTTGCCAGGTGTTGCCAAGTGTTGCCAGGTGTTGCCAAGTGTTGCCCGGTGTTGCCAGGTGTTGCCAAGTGTTGCCCGGTGTTGCCCAGTGTTACCAAGTGTTGCCCAGTGTTGCCAGGTGTTGCCAGGTGTTGCCAAGTGTTGCCCGGTGTTGCCAAGTGTTGCCCGGTGTTGCCAAGTGTTGCCCGGTGTTGCCAAGTGTTGCCCGGTGTTACCAAGTGTTGTCCGGTGTTGCCAAGTGTTGTCCGGTGTTGCCAAGTGTTGCCCGGTGTTGCCAAGTGTTGCCCGGTGTTGCCAAGTGTTGCCAAGTGTTGCCCGGTGTTGCCAAGTGTTGTCCGGTGTTACCAAGTATTGCCCGGTGTTACCAAGTGTTGCCCGGTGTTACCAAGTGTTGTCCGGTGTTGCCAAGTGTTGCCAGGTGTTGCCTGGTGTTGCCAAGTATTGTCCGGTGTTGCCAGGTGTTGCAAAGTATTGCCCGGTGTTGCCAAGTGTTTCCCGGTGTTGCCCGATGTTCCCAGGTGTTGCCCGGTGTTGCCAGGTGTTGCCCGGTGTTGCCTGGTGTTGCAAAGTATTGCCCGGTGTTGCCAAGTGTTTCCCGGTGTTGCCCGATGTTCCCAGGTGTTGCCCGGTGTTGCCAGGTGTTGCCCGGTGTTGCCCGGTGTTGCCAGGTGTTGCCCGGTGTTCCCAGGTGTTGCCAGGTGTTGTCAGGTGTTGCCAGGTGTTGCCCGGTGTTCCCAGGTGTTCCCAGGTGTTGTCCGGTGTTGCCAGGTGTTGCCCGGTGTTGCCAGGTGTTGCCAGGTGTTGTCCGGTGTTGCCAGGTGTTGTACGGTGTTGCCAGGTGTTGCCAGGTGTTGTCCGGTGTTGCCAGGTGTTGCCAGGTGTTGTCCGGTGTTGCCCGGTGTTGCCCGGTGTTGTACGGTGTNTTCATTCAGAAAGTCCACTAAGGTTGGGGACAGATGGCTGACGCGCAAAAAGTCTGTCGTGTATGTCATGCAAGGCGGCTTGTTTGATAATGTTGACTCTAGCTCCTGTGTCTAGGAAAATTTTAACTTGTTGACCTTACAGAGTGGCTGAAATCAGAGGACCTTCTGTGTCCTTTTTAGGTATGCCATTACGAGACGGTGTGGTCGAGGTGTGTCTGGAGCACAGGACTGTGAGTACTGTAAGTGTGTAGGTGGTGTACGGTATCCTCCTCTGCTAATACATTAAACCTGTTATGGGTAGGCACTGAGTATGCAGGGAGGTCGTCTCGCGTCCCTACGTCTTGCTGTTGACGAAGGCTGCTGTGCCTTCCCCCGATTGGGAGCCACAGGTCTGGTCTGGGTGTCCGTAGGTCTGGTCTGTGTTATCCATGATGGCCGTAGCGCCGTTTGTCACCCGCGAGTCACAGTGTCCGTCTGTGTCGTGACTGTCAGTTGTCGCGAACCTTAAGATGGGCAATAGGTTGCGTTGCAGGAGCACGTGTAGGGCTCGGTCGGCGCTGGTTAGTGGTTGCAGCATGTGGTTGGTTACGGGAAGGAGGAGCAGGGCTATAGTGGTTAGCTTGGTTAGTACCGCGGCTAGCACGACAGTCAACAGTGTCGTGACCAAGGAGCTGGTGGTAAGTGCAGAATAGTGCACGAGCAGCTCGGCAATCAGCCGTGTCATGTCCAGGTCTGCGGTGAAATATGCAGTAAGTACGCTTGTGATAGTTAGTATGGCCTGCATTGTTATGTTTGGGATGCTGGTGGTAATGAGTGTTGTTTGATGTGCACTCTGCCTTACGGTGGCCTGGTTTGCCACAGTTAACGCATTCTGGCGTTCACGGGCGTGGAGGACACTGAGGAGAGCTAGTCCTGGAGCATGACCTGAGGCCATATGAGGGTGGAGGAGACCTAGCATGAGTCTGGAAGTTACTAGGGAAAGAACGTGTGACAACGGTCATAGGGTTATGCGAACTGTTTGCACTAAAAACGGCGGAGTGCTTGGTTCTTTAGCCTTTCAGTGGCGTCAACCATCTCGTCCACTAATTCTCAAATTGTGTTGTCTGGATCCAAGTCCTTAGCTTCTATGTCCTTCAGTATGGCCTCGGGGGCATGACGCAGCATGGCACCAAACGTCAGTTGTCTACACACATTGTCTATAGTGAGGCTCCCCTATCTACCCATCTAGAACTCGTCAAAGCTGATTTCAGCGTTGTTTGATCAGCCACGATGATCAATGGTCATTGTGATCAGGTTGGGATATTTTGCTTGGTTGTGATCAGCCCTGTCATGTGTGGTTGTTGTGATCAGCCCTGTCATGTGTGGTTTGTTGTGATCAGCTCTGTCATGTGGTTTGTTGTGATCATCCCTGTCATGTGGGTTTGTTGTGATCATCCCTGTCATGTGTGGTTTGTTGTGATCAGCCCTGTCATGTGTGTGTGGTTGTTGTGATCATCCCTGTCATGTGTGTTTGTTGTGATCAGCCCTGTCATGTGTGGTTTGTTGTGATCATCCCTGTCATGTGTGGTTTGTTGGTGATCATCCCTGTCATGTCCGGAAGTGCCCGCTGTTGCCGCTGTTGCCCGCTGTTGCCAGGTGTTGCCCGGTGTTGCCCGCTGTTGCCCGCTGTTGCCAGGTGTTGCCCGGTGTTGCCAGGTGTTGCCAGGTGTTGCCCGGTGTTGCCAGGTGTTGCCCGGTGTTGCCAGGTATTGCCCGGTATTCACAGCTGTTGCCCAGTGTTGTCAAGTCTAGCCCGGTGTTGCTCGTGTTGTCAGGTGTGGCCCGGTGTTGCCCAGTGTTGCACGGTGTTGCCAAGTATTGCCAAGTGGTGTTCGGTGTTACAAGTGTTGCCCGGTGTTACCCGGTGTTGCTAAGTGTTGCCAAGTGTTGCCCGGTGTTACCCGGTGTTGCTAAGTGTTGCCAAGTGTTGCCCGGTGTTGCCAAGTGTTTCCCGGTGTTGCCCGGTGCTGCCAAGTGTTCCCGGTGTTGTCCAGTATTGCCTGGTATTGTCCGGTGTTGCCAGGTGTAGCCCCTGTGTTGTAACACCGTAAAGATGTTTTGTTTAGTTGTATTTAGTTTATATATATATAGTATATGAGTCAAGCCAGACAAGGATTTGAGAGGCGCCAGTCTGTCGACCTGAATCTCACCACCTTTAAGCGTTAATGACCTCAAGTTGACCTGAGGTCAGCTCATGCGAAATTCACCTTGCTTCGGTTAATCTGATAATTGTAGTCAGATAGCCTTCAAACATGCCGACGTTTATGGAGTGGCTTGGTAGAGAGCCTAGAGCTGTCTACTTGTGGGCGGAGTTAGCTACTAGGTTTCCCAATATATACTGAGGGAGCTGTAGAGAATAGGGATGAGCAAGAGGAGACCAGCCAGCAGAGCAGATAAGAGGACAGCCGCCGCAATAGGCTGTCGGTCGGACGGGGGGGGGGGGGTGTGACGCTGCCTGACAACTGCAGACTCCACCCCCCCCCCCTCTCTATTGAACTTAGACTCGGCCCTCGGTGAGTGAACATTAAGGTGACTTGGTCGTGTTCACAAGTGTTGTGTGAGGATCAGGGGCAGTCAACTTGTAGGGTTCTCGAATTCTTGGATGATGACCCCTTTGCATATTAATCTTGAACATTAAGTTGAATGGCTTAAATTATGATACTTATCATGTGAAATATAATTGATGAATTTATTGTTTAAACTGTATTTAACTTTGTTCCCTAGAGCTTTTTGAGTTGAGATGAGAGAGCCTCTGCGGTTACTGGTGTCATGATTTTAATGAGTACATGATACAGATGGAACAGACTAATAATGACATCTTGATAACATCTTTGAGAATATTGTGATACAGACAAGTTCCATTACTTGTCTGGTATGTACGGACAAATGAATGGATGGTGGCAGCAATTCTTCTTCTCCTATCTACCCTTCTACCTCTTCTACTTCTCCTACTCACTTCCAACTTACTCGTTATTCCATTTCCCCCCCCCTGTCACAGTGTTGCTAGGTGTTGCCAAGTGTTGCCCTGTGTTGTTCAGTGGTGCCAAGTGTTGCCCTGTGTTGTTCAGTGGTGCCAAGTGTTGCCCGGTGTTGCCCAGTGTTGCCAAGTGTTGCCCGGTGTTACCAAGTGTTGCCAGGTGTTGCCAAGTGTTGCCCGGTGTTGCCCAGTGTTGCCAGGTGTTGCCAAGTGTTGCCTGGTGTTGCCCAGTGTTACCAAGTGTTGCCCAGTGTTACCAAGTGTTGCCCGGTGTTACCAAGTGTTGCCAGGTGTTGCCAAGTGTTACCCAGTGTTGCCAGGTGTTGCCAAGTGTTGCCTGGTGTTGCCCAGTGTTACCAAGTGTTACCAAGTGTTGCACGGAGTTGCCAAGTGTTGCCCGGTGTTACCAAGTGTTGCCCGGTGTTGCCAAGTGTTGCCAGGTGTTGCCTGGTGTTGCCAAGTATTGTCCGGTGTTGCCAGGTGTTGCTTGGTGTTGCCGGGTGTTGCCAGGTGTTGCCCAGTGTTGCCAGGTGTTGCCAAGTGTTGCCCGGTGTTGCCCAGTGTTGCCAGGTGTTGCCAAGTGTTGCCCGGTGTTGCCCAGTGTTACCAAGTGTTGCCCGGTGTTGCCCAGTGTTGCCAGGTGTTGCCAAGTGTTGCCAAGTGTTGCCAGGTGTTGCCCAGTGTTACCAAGTGTTGCCCGGTGTTGCCAGGTGTTGCCAAGTGTTGCCAGGTGTTGCCAAGTGTTGCCCGGTGTTGCCCAGTGTTACCAAGTGTTGCCCGGTGTTGCCCAGTGTTGCCAGGTGTTGCCAAGTGTTGCCAGGTGTTGCCAAGTGTTGCCCAGTGTTGCCAGGTGTTGCCAAGTGTTGCCCGGTGTTGCCCAGTGTTGCCAGGTGTTGCCAAGTGTTGCCTGGTGTTGCCCAGTGTTACCAAGTGTTGCCCAGTGTTGCCAGGTGTTGCCAGGTGTTGCCAAGTGTTGCCCGGTGTTGCCAAGTGTTGCCCGGTGTTGCCAAGTGTTGCCCGGTGTTGCCAAGTGTTGCCCGGTGTTACCAAGTGTTGCCCGGTGTTACCAAGTGTTGCCCGGTGTTACCAAGTGTTGTCCGGTGTTGCCAAGTGTTGCCCGGTGTTGCCAAGTGTTGCCCGGTGTTGCCAAGTGTTGCCCGGTGTTGCCCAGTGTTACCAAGTGTTGCCCGGTGTTACCAAGTGTTGCCCGGTGTTACCAAGTGTTGTCCGGTGTTGCCAAGTGTTGCCTGGTGTTGCCAAGTATTGTCCGGTGTTCCCAGGTGTTGCCGGGTGTTGCCGGGTGTTGCCAGGTGTTGCCAGGTGTTGCCTGGTGTTGCAAAGTATTGCCCGGTGTTGCCCAGTGTTGCCAAGTGTTTCCCGGTGTTGCCCGATGTTCCCAGGTGTTGCCGGTGTTCCCAGGTGTTGCCAGGTGTTGCCCGGTGTTGCCCGGTGTTGCCAGATGTTGCCCGGTGTTGCCAGGTGTTGTCAGGTGTTGCCCGGTGTTCCCAGGTGTTGTCAGGTGTTGCCCGGTGTTCCCAGGTGTTGCCAGGTGTTGCCCGATGTTCCCAGGTGTTGCCCGGTGTTCCCAGGTGTTGCCAGATGTTGCCCGGTGTTGCCCGGTGTTGCCAGATGTTGCCCGGTGTTCCCAGGTGTTGTCAGGTGTTGCCCGGTGTTCCCAGGTGTTGCCAGGTGTTGTCCGGTGTTGCCAGGTGTTGCCAGGTGTTGCCAGGTGTTGCCAGGTGTTGTCCGGTGTTGCCAGGTGTTGCCAGGTGTTGCCCGGTGTTCCCAGGTGTTGCCCGGTGTTCCCCGGTGTTCCCAGGTGTTGCCCGGTGTTGCCTGGTGTTGCCCGGTGTTGCCCGGTGTTGCCAGGTGTTGCCCGGTGTTGCCCGGTGTTGCCAGATGTTGCCCGGTGTTCCCAGGTGTTGCCCGGTGTTGCCCGGTGTTGCCAGATGTTGCCCGGTGTTCCCAGGTGTTGCCCGGTGTTGCCCGGTGTTGCCAGATGTTGCCCGGTGTTCCCAGGTGTTGCCAGGTGTTTCCCGGTGTTCCCAGGTGTTGCCAGGTGTTGTCCGGTGTTGCCAGGTGTTGCCCGGTGTTGCCAGGTGTTACCAGGTGTTGCCAGGTGTTGTCCGGTGTTGCCAGGTGTTGTACGGTGTTGCCAGGTGTTGCCAGGTGTTGCCAAGTGTTGTACGGTGTTGTACGGTGTTGCCTGGTGTTGCCAGGTGTTGCCAGGTGTTGCCAGGTGTTGTCCGGTGTTGCCAGGTGTTGCCAGGTGTTGTCCGGTGTTGCCAGGTGTTGCCAGCTGTTGCCAGGTGTTGTACGGTGTTGTACGGTGTTGCCTGGTGTTGCCAGGTGTTGCCAGGTGTTGCCAGGTGTTGCCCGGTGTTGCCAGGTGTTGCCAAGTGTTGCCAGGTGTTGCCCGGTGTTGCCCGGTGTTGCCAAGTGTTGCCAAGTGTTGCCAGGTGTTGCCCGGTGTTGCCAAGTGTTGCCAAGTGTTGCCCGGTGTTGCCCGGTGTTGCCAAGTGTTGCCAAGTGTTGCCAGGTGTTGCCCGGTGTTGCCAAGTGTTGCCAGGTGTTGCCCGGTGTTGCCAGGTGTCGCCAGGTGTTGCCAGGTGTTGCCAAGTGTTGCCAAGTGTTGCCCGGTGCTGCCCGGTGTTGCCAGGTGTCGCCAGGTGTTGCCAGGTGTTGCCAGGTGTTGCCAGGTGTCGCCAGGCGTTGCCAGGTGTTGGCCGGTATTTCCCGGTGTTGTCAGGTGTCGCCAGGTGTTGCCAGGTGTTGCCAAATGTTGCCAGGTGTTGCCAGGTGTTGCCAGGTGTCGCCAGGCGTTGCCAGGTGTTGGCCGGTATTTCCCGGTGTTGCCAGGTGTTGCCAGGTGTTGCCAGGTGTTGCCAAATGTTGCCAGGTGTTGCCAGGGGTTGCCAGGTGTTGCCAGGTATCGCCAGGTGTTGCCAAGTGTTGCCAGGTGTTGCCAGGTGTCGCCAGGTGTTGCCAGGTGTTGGCCGGTATTTCCCGGTGTTGCCAGGTGTCGCCAGGTGTTGCTAGGTGTTGCCAGGTGTTGCCAGGTGTTGGCAGATGTTGGCAGGTGTTGGCAGATGTTGCCAGGTGTTGCCAGGTGTTGGCAGGTGTTGCCAGGTGTTGGCAGGTGTTGCCAGGTGTTGGCAGATGTTGGCAGGTGTTGCCAGGTGTTGGCAGATGTTGGCAGGTGTTGCAAGGTGTTTTCAGATGTTGGCAGGTGTTTTCAGATGTTGGCAGGTGTTGCCAGGTATTTCCAGGTGTTGCCAAGTGTCGCCAGGTGTTGCCAGATGTTGCCAGGTGTTGCCAGGTATTGCCAGGTGTTGCCAGGTGTTGCCAGATGTTGCCAGGTGTTGCCAGTTGTTGCCAGGTGTTGCCCGGTGTTGCCAGGTGTTGCCAGGTGTTGCCCCATGTTGCCCGGTGTTGCCAGGTGTTGCCAGGTGTTGCTAGGTGTTGCCAGGTGTTGCCAGGTGTTGCCAGGTGTTGCCCGGTGTTGCCAGGTGTTGCCAGGTGTTTCCAGGTGTTGCCAGGTGTTGCCAGGTGTTGCCCAGTGTTGCCAGTTGTTGCCAGGTGTCGCCAGGTGTTGCCCGGTGTTGCCAGGTGTTGCCAGGTGTTGCCAGGTGTCGCCCGGTGTTGCCAGGTGTTGCCAGGTGTCGCCCGGTGTTGCCAGGTGTTGCCAGGTGTTGCCCGGTGTTGCCAGGTGTTGCCAGGTGTTGCCAGGTGTCGCCAGGTGTTGCCCGGTGTTGCCAGGTGTTGCCAGGTGTCGCCAGGTGTTGCCCGGTGTTGCCAGGTGTCGCCAGGTGTTGCCAGGTGTTGCCAGGTGTTGCCAGGTGTTGCCAGGTGTCGCCAGGTGTTGCCCGGTGTTGCCAGGTGTTGCCAGGTGTCGCCAGGTGTTGCCCGGTGTTGCCAGGTGTTGCCAGGTGTTGCCAGGTGTTGCCCGGTGTTGCCCGGTGTTGCCAGGTGTTGCCAGGTGTTGCCAGGTGTTGCCAGGTGTTGCCCGGTGTTGCCCGGTGTTGCCCGGTGTTGCCAGGTGTTGCCAGGTGTTGCCAGGTGTCGCCCGGTGTTGCCAGGTGTTGCCAGGTGTTGCCAGGTGTTGCCAGGTGTTGCTCCATACCTGGATACAATAATCGAAGTCATTTATGCAGGTGAATAACTACCTTCCTGAAGGCTGAGTGGACAGCGCTCGGGATTCGTAATCCTAAGGTTACGGGTTCGATCCCCGGCGAAGGCGGAAACAAATGGCCAGAGTGTCTTTCACCCTGATGCCTCTGTCCACCTAGCAGTAAAATAAGTACCTGGGTGTTAGCTGTCACGGGCTGCTTCCTGGGGGTGGAGGCCTGGTCGAGGACCGGGCCGCGGGGACGCTAAGCCCCGAAATCATCTGAAAGATAACCACAAGATAACCCTTCATTTCCTTAATGTGTCGGGTGTTGACACTGGAGCACTGCACTGTTCACTGTGGCTAGTAAGACAATTGTTCGTTACAAGAGAGAGCGTCATTCCGTGAAGCCATGTCCTCTACCATACTGTCCCTACACTCATCATTCCATTAGCATAGAGGGGGGGGGGGGGGATGGTATGCTGAAGTTGTGTTTAAAATTATACATTCTTCCTAGAAGACTTTACCAATAAACTTCAGTTCCATACTAGAAGTTTGGGTGGGGAGATTAAAGTTACAACCCTGGCTATCACTCCACACACACAACCATGGCTATCACTCCACACACACAACCATGGCTATCACTCTACACACAACCCTGGCTATCACTCCACACACAACCCTGGCTATCACTCCACACACAACCCTGGCTATCACTCTACACACAACCCTGGCTATCACTCCACACACAACCCTGGCTATCACTCCACACACACAACCATGGCTATCACTCTACACACAACCCTGGCTATCACTCCACACACACACAACCCTGGCTATCACTACACACACAACCCTGGCTATCACTCCACACACAACCCTGGCTATCACTCCACACACAACCCTGGCTATCACTACACACTCACAACCCTGGCTATCACTACACACACACAACCCTGGCTATCACTCCACACACACA
>WNGS01158521.1:0-16831 GCA_020271785.1 Procambarus virginalis
GATCATGTCCCCCCTAACTCTTCTGTCTTCCAACGAAGTGAGGTTTAATTACCATAGTCTCTCCTCGTAGCTCATACCTTTCAGCTCGGGTACTAGTCTGGTGGCAAACCTTTGAACCTTTTCAAGTTTAGTCTTATGCTTGACTAGATATGCTGTGTTGTGGTCACTGTACATCTTTTGCATTGCTTTGTTTCTAATTACTTTCTTAACTTTTGATAGACTCTGTGGTATGTAAATGTCTACATTTCTTCTTTTAGTTGCAAGTTTTGCAGCTTCGTCTGCAATGTCATTTCCTGTTATTCCCACATGACTTGGCACCCAGTTGATAAGTACCCGTCGGCCTTGTCGTTTGAGTGTTTGCATTAATGATATGACATTTGTGATCAGATGTATGTTATCACATATGTGTTCTTGTTGCAAGGTTTCAATGGCGGTTCTCGAATTTGTATGTATGATAACATGTTGTCGGTGTTCAGCAAGAGCATGTTCCAAAGCCTTTTGAATGGCTAGCATCTCTGTTTGTAAAGTCGAACACCCATTTGAGAGTCTCCAACTATTTACAGTTTCCTGCTTTAACTGCAGCTCCAGTTTCTTGTCCCTGCTGGTCTACTGATCCATCTGTGAAGTGAAGCTGTCGGATGCCAAGTTTGCTTCTATATGCATCTGTGCAATATTATGTAGCAGATGAGGATTTGTCTGGTTCTTTTTTCCTTCAATAACCATAATCTTAAAGTCTGCTGGCAGAGATTCCCAAGTGGCTTGTATAACAAAGTCTGCATGTATTTCGTCGACACCATTCTCAGTGATTGTGTTTGTTATAACGAATGTATTGATGGTGTTTATTGCACAATGGGTCCACCTGTTGCTATTGGAGGCTCTTCTGTCCAGAGTTAGTGCTCCAGTGATTATATCTTTAAGTGAACTGATTCTAGGTCTAGTCAATATCTTGGTCAGCATGCACGCAGCAATCCCTTTTACCCTTATTTCAATCAACGTTAGCTTGGTTTCTAGTCTTAGGTTCAGTATTTTAGTCCATCTGGGAGCTCCTGTTATGACTCACATCGCATCGTTTTGAATAACCTCAACGTTTGCCCACTGACCAGGAGAAAGAGTGAGTAAGGCAGGCGCTGCATAATCAACTAGGGAACGAACGGCGTGTATGTAAAACATTCTTAACACTTTGTGTCCCGCTCCTAGACGGGGCCCTGTGATTGCTCTCATTATATTTAGTCGTGATTTTGTTTTCTCCTTCAGATATTGAATTTGCTTGTTGAATGTCATTTTAGAATCTTAGAATCTCATGTTGAATGTCATTTTAGAATTTTAGAATTTAGATATTTTTAGCCCTAAAACGCTGCATTCAGATGTTACTTTATCTAATGCACCTTGTGCTTTATTTAGAAGTGAAGGACCTGTAATGACTAATGCTATATTATCAGCATAGCTTAGCAATTTAACCCCTTCTGGAAATGTCATGGTAACGAGTTTTTCCATAAGGATGTTAAAAAGGCTAGGACTGAGGACTCCTCCTTGTGGAGTCCCATTCTCATGCAAGTGGTAATCCGACGCTTGTCTTTGCAACTTTACTCTGGCATACCTGTGACTTGGGTAATCTTGAATCCATGCTAGCATTTTTCCCTTTACACCTTTTTTAACTAAGGTGTGTAAAATTGCTTGCGGGCTTGTAAGTTCGGATGCTTTTTCTAGATCAAGGAAGATCATTATAGCTGGACCTGAGTTAACTGTTCCTAGTAATGTTGCTATGCAGTTGGCAGTACCTACTCCTCTAGTGAAGCCAAATGTGTGTTTATGAAGGTCTCCAGTCTTCCACAGTAGCCTATTTAAGACCATCCGTTCTGCAGTTTTACTAATGTTTAATGCATGATGTTAATGAAATGGGTCTGTAATTGCCAGGTTCTTTCGGCTTAGTTATCGGTATGATGTCTGCTTTCTTCCAAGAGGTCGGTAGTTTGCCTTGCTGCCAAGATGCATTGATGACGTCCAATATTCCTTGTTCTCCAGCAGGACCTGCGTGTGCGATCATTGAGTATGTAATGTTATCAGCACCTGGTGCAGTGTCCTTACCACCTTTTTTGGCTCTGATTAGTTCTTGTTTGGTGAAGGGACAGTCACATTCGTCATTTATAGCTATGCTCTCATGAATGGCTGTCAACCTATTTTGTTTTCATTGTTCTTGCTGCCTTCGGACCATTGCAGGAAGCTGATATGAAGCTGTTCTTTCTGCAAATTGGAGAGCAAGTCTCTCAGCCTCCTGCAATGGTTGAATACATACCTGTGGTCGACCTGATATAGTTTTAATCTGACCCCATATCATGCCAAGACTACTATGTTTATTTAGAGTTTGTCATCACTCAAACCATCTTGCCTCCTTTACTTCTCTAGAAACTCGTCTTGCTTCAGACACCACCGCTCTTAGCAGAGTTCTTCCTTCTGGTGTGGGGTTTCTCTTTAGATGTTTTCTGAAGATGTTGACTCTGTGGTTCTGTTCTTTAACTTCACTACTATAGAACCAATAGTTATTTCGTTTTGTGTTTCCTGGGATAATGATTGGAATAGCTTTGTTTGCAGCAGCTGCAATGGCTTCCTGCAGATTGGTCTCGTGTATGTTCAAATCCTCAGGTGGCGTGTATGTTGCATACCATTTTTTCAAGTTCTTCTTGGTATATATTCCAATTGGTCTTTCTTAAATTCCACCTAGGTTGTGCAGGTGGTGTAGGAGGTCGTTCTATGTTTAGTGTTGTGACAGTAGCATAGTGGTCACTGGTGATCACCGGGTCTACTTCCCACTTCGCCCGATGCTTGAGTGCTGTTGAGATTAATGTAAGATCAAGGGAACCTCCTAGAATGTGAGTGGGTTCCCCAGTGTTGAGAAGTGTAATTTCAGGTACATCTCGCAGAGCTGCAGCTAAATGGCGCCCATCAGCATTGGCTGGCCCAGTCGCACCTAACTCTTGATGATGAGCATTAAAATCCCCAGCAATAATTACATTTTCCTGCATGGCCAAGGCAAGCACTGCCTCTGCGGCTAGTTTACGTCTCGGGGGCTTGTAAACGTTGTATATGAGGAGCTCAATATTAGCCATATTCACTGTTACTGCTAATACCTCTACTCCATCCCCACATGAAACTGGGTCTATTTTCTTGCTGGGTATTGTGTTCCTGACTAGGTCATTAATCCTCTTTGTCTCCCCTGCTCATACGGCATAACATAGTGCTGATATCCAGCTAATCTGAAGGATTTCGTGGCTGGGAAAATCGTTTCTTCCAAAACGATTATATCTGCTTTCGTGCTGATTGCAGCCTCCCGAAGTGTGTGTTTTTTATTTCCAAGACCTTGTATGTTCCACTGCAGTATTCGTAATGGCCAGACGACGATTTCGCTTGGTGTTGCCTGTTCTAGTAGAACTCCTCTTCGGAATCGACCTCTATATTCTCCACCTCGCAAGTCGTGTCGCTGCATGTCGGACTGCATTGATTGCTCGTGGCTGTTTCTTGTGTTGTTGGAACCTGTGCATCTCTGCTGTTCAATACGTCTTTCTTGGTGTTGTTGCATATCAGACTGCATTGGCTGTTGTTATCTGTCTCTTGTGTTGTAAGATTCTGTTGATCTTGGGTGGTGACTGCTTCTTGCAGTTGCTTTTGTAAATTTGATGTTCAGGTGTCTTGACTATCCGACTGTTGTTGGTAGTCTGTATGTCCATGTTGCATTGTTTGTCCTCTTGTGCTCCGTCTTGTCTCAGACTGTCTATTTCTTGTGTAACTGTGGTCTGCTGCACGATCTTGTCCATTATTACACAAGTGATTTCTTGAGTCTGTTGCTGTGAGGCGTTCTGCGTCATTTGTAGGCAATTGATAATGGTCTCTGCCATGATCTTCACGATGTTTTTCAGCTGGACCTCGGTGGTAAAACTGTATATCTGTTGTGTTGATTCCGAAAGTAATTGTTTTTTGCTCTTTTGCATTTGTTGTATTTCTGCAGCACTTTTGTGTATTTTATGATTTGGAATTAATAGATTCGGGAACTTTTGCTCTGTGAGTGTGTGTGTGTGTTGTGGCTGTGCACGAGTGTTCCAGACGTTGGTGTTGGTGTATGTGGTGCTGGTCTGTGTATTTATCCTGGCCTGAACTGTCTGTACTTTTTCTTTCCGTGCAGAGCAGGTTGTGCTCCAGGCATGATGTTTGCCTCCACAATTTGGGCATTTGGCTGTTGTGGCCTGGTTTGCCTTGTGCTTGGCTATACAGTCTTTGGTTGGATGTCTCGGGCTGCACACTCCGCATCTCTCCTGTCCGGTGCAGCGTGATTGATGGTGGCCGTATTTCTGACACCTGAAGCGGCGCAGGGGTTCCGGGACGTATGGTCTCTGTCGGTATGTTCCCCAATTTCCAAGACTGAATGTTTCTGGCACATGTCCCATGACGGTCACCAGAACCTGACGTGTCGCTGCCTTGTCTACGTTTGTGCGGCATCGTTCCGCATTCAGGATTTGCCTGTGTTCTAGCACTGGATCCAGGGGGAAAGTCGATTGGGTATCCCAAAAACACGACTCGTGTGCGTCTTTCTGAAGGGTCCAGCTTTTCCAAGCATACAGGTTTCCCTTGCAGGACTCTTACTTTTTCTAAGTAATTTGCAGTCTGTTGGTCTCGTGGTGTCATTAATATTTCTCCTTTCAGGTTGACTGTGATGGAAAGTTTGAGCTCTGGTTGTTCTTTTCCCATTGCCATTACTACTCCATATGCTGTAGGAAAGTGGTCTGTCTGCATTATCTTGAATTTTGGAAGATGTGCAGAGTCTGGCGATGTCTGGTGTGAGACTGGTGGTGTCCTCTCCTGTCTCATACTGTTGTCCTGTGGCTGGGCTGTGGAGAGAGGTACATTGTCTGACACTGGCTGGCATGTGACTGATGCTGTCCTCTCCTGTCTCATACTGTTTGATGCACTTATTTGTATGATTAACTTGCTACATGCAGCTCTTGATAAAAATAAGTTCCCTATTGGGTTATTTGTGGACCTGCGTAAGGCTTTTGACACTGTCAACCACCAAAACCTTCTTCTTAAATTAAAACATTATGGAGTCAGAGGACACTCCCTGCAGTACCTAAGTCTTACCTTACTGACAGGCTCCAATATGTTTCTGTGAATAATTCAATTTCTCCCACCCTACCCATCAACATTGGTGTTCCCCAGGGCAGCATACTTGGCCCTCTCCTCTTTTTCATCTACATTAATGACCTCCCAAAAGCCTCCCAACATCTCAAACCAATTCTATTTGCTGACGACACGACCTTCATTTACTCCAGTCCTGACCCCCTTGCTCTAAATGTCACAGTGAATACTGAGCTAAATAAAGTCCATCACTGGCTCACTGCCAACAAACTCACCCTCAATATTGACAAAACTTTCTATATTTTATTTGGCAATAAATCCTCAAATCAAATAAATCTCAGGATTAATAATACCCAAATTTGTAACAAAGTAGATGGCAAATTCCTTGGCGTTCTCATTGACCCCAAGCTGAATTTCCAGGGACACATTCTAAGTATATCAAAAAAAGTTTCAAAAACTGTTGGCATTCTTTCTAAGATCAGATATTATATACCTCGCCCTGCCCTTGTGATGCTCTATTACTCTCTCATCTATCCTTATCTCAACTATGGTATTTGTGCTTGGGGTTCTACTACGCAAAGTCATTTACGTCCTCTAATTACCCAACACAAAGCTGCTATTAGGACAATCTCTAACTCTGGCCCCAGACATCACTTGGTACCCTTACTCAAATCTCTGAATATGTTAGATATTAAGTCACTGCACATCCTCTCATGTGTATTTTATATATATAAAACGCTGAACTGTAATGTCAATCCTGACCTTAAAAGCTTCCTAGAAGGTTGTAACAGATCCCATGAGCACCACACCCGTAACAAATACCTATTTGATATTCCTAGAGTCAAACTAGAAATGCTTTACAAATCAAGGGACCTCGAATGTGGAATGACCTTCCCAATTATGTTAAAGACTGTACCTCTCCCAACCAGTTTAAGATAAAAACTAAGTACCACCTAATTAACTCAATGCATGTAACCTACCTCACCCCTAAATGTCAACCCATGTGTACGATTTTTAACAATGCTGTTTGTTGACCAAATTGTATTTTTGCTTTTTTTCTGTCATGTTCTCCCCCCCCCTTTTTTCATTTTTATCTGATTTTTTCACAACACAATTTATACTTTAATCTAAGTTAGTATTAAGTTTTAGTCTTAGTGTTTTTCCTGCCCGAAACGCTTTGCGTAATAGTGGCTTTAGGCATTGTATGTATTAGCTCTATCTATGAATCCATCAACTTTTGTATTTCACCTTGTATGTATGTACTTTACCTGAATAAATATTTGTATTTGTACTGTCGTCTTGTGGAGGGGTTGTGGAGAGAGGTACATTGTCTGACACTGGCTGGTGTGAGACTGATGCTGTCTTCTCTAGGTCCATTACGTCTGCTGTCTTGCTGGTAGAAGCAAGTGGTGAAGCCTCGTGTTATATCTGAAAAGTGCTGCTATGGGGAATCGCGTATTACTCTGGTGTAGGGGCAGTTAGAATTAAGACATATCTCTAGTTGTGGAGATCAGTAAGGCCCGGCCTCCAATAAAAATATAAATCGTGATTAATAATTAATTGACTACAAGGCAATGCCAGTCTAGAGGTAGATCATAGATCTCCTACCCAGGAAGAATCGATACTCCTTTAAAACTAACTTATTTATTAACCCCTTAACAACCCCCCCCCCCCATATACATCCACACCAATAACAATAATAATAATTACTTTACCACCCTATCTTACGTTAAAAGCCTTGGTCCACATAAGCAGGATGCAAGGTTTTACACTGAGCACAAGCTAGGGTAAAGTTTACTAGGGAAGCACTTGAAGCTTGAGGCAGCTTAGGGGTAGTGAGCCCACGTGGTACCTTAACACAACACAACACTAATGGGTACCCAAAACACTGGCAAATACTACCCCAAGGTCTACACCAATCTTACAATCCCACAGTAGGCAAACTTAAATACACCATACTATAACTTAGTACACTTAGACATAGAAATAGGTAAGGGAGAGTAGAAGGAAGAAGGGGAGAGAGGTGCAGAGCCACACAGTCCACCTGTTTGTTTACACCTCGAACGCCACCAGAGAAGACCGCATCCAGCGACCAGATCAGGGCTCCCGAGTTGTGTGGTGCCGGGAAGAGCCTAATTTACACCTCGAACGCCACCAGAGAAGACCGCATCCAGCGACCAGATCAGGGCTCCCGAATTGTGTGGTGCCGGGAAGAGCCTAATTGATCGTGCAGCTATACACATTACATATCTTCACCGATGTACAATATTGTTTCCTTTACTCGTTTTAGGGATAGTTAATAATTACTACAATGTTGTACTTAATCCACAACAAGCTCAAGAGTCTGAATGCTTGTGAGCAACAAGATTCGTCTTACGTCTGGCAAGGAAGATATGAACAAATACACCTCGCCATGCATCCCAAATAATATAAAGTAGTTTATTTAGCTCAATTTGACCTCTGGTTTTCACTGATGAACCCAGGGTCGTAACACCTCGATGCTGCACCTCGGTCCACCATCCCTCCTCGTCTGAAAGCTGCCTCCATTTCCTTTCTCGTAGCCTTCCCCATAACTCTCTCCACGTAGTGAGGACCTAATCACTGCCCTACCTAATGCCTGAGACACTCCTAGGCCTGGAGAAATTCATTCCCCTCCAACGGAGGTCGTAGAATGATTCCCCCAAGTGGAATCAGGGATACCTAACACCTAAATGAGCTGTTTGGTCTACCTTTCCCTGTCAGGCTCAGTACACCTTCTAAGGTGCTCCCTTGTGGCAATGCCCGCGGGATATCGCCTCGCCCTTCAGGGTAGAACTCTAAGTGACCTGGTCAGTGATACGGTCCTCAAAAAAAAAGTGTGTACAAGAGTTTGGGTCACCTGTGTACTGGGTTTCGCAGAATAGCAGTCAGCTGGACAGCAGGTAATCAACAACGTTGTTTCTCTGTCAATTGTAGACGAAATCGGAATTGTTTCCTTCAAAACAAGATATTGTCTGGGTCTTGGAGTACTGATGTATTCTTCCTCACAAAACCGCGATGAATTGTGCTGATGGGTGCTCAGAATCGTGAGTTTTCTGGGAACAAATTCGTGTGCGGCCAGCTAGCAATGGCACCGGCAGCGAGCCCTTGACGCAAGTGATCAATCGCCTTTCTTAAAATTGGTACCACATTAGCAACCTTCCACGACTCTGGCACTCTGCCTGACTCTAATGATTTATTAAATATTGTATACAATAGCTCACATAGCTCCTCTTTGCATTCTTTAAGCACCCTGGTAAACATTTCATCCGGCCCTGGGGATTTGTTTGGTTTGAGTTTTACTATTGGTTTAATAATATCATCCCTGCTAACTGTTAGACTAGTCAACCTGTCCTCGTCCCCACCCACATATAGACTTGTTCGGCTGAAGGCATAGAGTTAAGTTCTTCTTTAGTAAATACAGAAACCAAATATTTATTAAAAATACTACTCATCTCTTCGTCATTATCCGTTATCTGACCTGTCTCGGTTTTTAATGGACCTATCCTTTCCCTAACCTTTGTTCGACATAACTGAAAAAAAACATTAGGATTTGCCTTTGCTTGCCCTGCTATACGAACTTCATAGTTTCTTTTTGCTTTCCTTATCTCTTTTTTAACATTTCTAACCAGTTGTGCGAATTCTTGTTCTAAACTGACTTCCCTATTCTTAATCCTTTTGTACCAAGCTCTCTTTCTACCTAAAAGTTTTTTTCAGATCCTTTGTTATCCATTTCGGGTCATTTGTATTTGATCTATTCAATTTGTAAGGTATACTACTTTCCTGTGCTTTGCTTAGAATATTTGTAAATAAGTTATATTTTGAATCTAATTCGAAATCCTCCTTTACATCACATATCGCTGGGTTCCCGTCTTGCTCCAAGACCAGCCCACCCCCTATGCCCAAGACTTTCCAATCTATTTGACCCAAACAATTTCTTAGGATATTAAAATTAGCTTTACGAAAATCTGGCACTTTAACAGAGTTTTTTCCTACAGATCTATTCCATTCCATGCTAAATTTGATTTCTTTGTGATCACTGTTCCCTAGTACACTCCCAATTTCGATGTAATTAATCTGTGTTTCCCTGTTAGTTAATACTAAATCTAAAATATTATTTTCCCGATGGTATATACCACCAGGTTAGTTTAGTTCATATATTTTGCACCCCATACCCATCTTGTGGGCGGTAGTGGAAAGGGTTACAGAGGCACATAATGGGCTCAGGGACTGAACCCCACAATTCATTTAGCTAAGCAAGTTACAATCTTGATGAGCTAGTTACAAAATTCAGTATAAGTCGTCACATCAACAATGGGTTCGAGATCGACCACAGTTTCTAAATTAAGCAACTGACATATGTGGAGAGCTAGTGTCACAACTGATATGTTTGTCCTGCACACCGCCCCCCATCCAGTGGGCAGCGGTATTTTAGATTTAGTGTTAATTAACAGGGAAACACAGATTAATAACATCGAAATTGGAAGGTGGTATATGACTTTTCAGTGTGCAGGGTAAGAAAGGTTTTTTTTTTTTTTTTTATTGTTTTCTACCACAGACGTGGCCACACATTAACAATGCTAACCAGCATATATACATTTTCTTCTGTCCTCCATAGACAGGGTTAGAGATGTGTTAAACATATATTTGAAGGGTTTATTGAACAATCAACCACTGAAGGTGAGTCGGTGCTTTAAAAATGCTAAGCTAACCTATATACGTAAATACATAGATACACAGATTTATGTATGCCTTACATAAAGTGTTCGATGTGTCATCTACACAGTGTCATTAATGTACATTTACAAAGGTGAAATGTAATTCTGATCAGCTTCCATATATACTTTATACCCATACATACACATACACACACATATACATATATACACACATGCATTCACAGACATTTATCTCATTTACTCTGACAGGGTGAGATAGCTGATAAAGAAACTAGTGTGCAATTAAGCACTTAATCACTGAAGGTGATTAAGGTGCTTTTACAAGCTCAGGTTATATAGTTACATCACATACATTGTATAATTAATCTATTACATGGTCAATCTTGGGTACAAGTCCAATATATCATCAAGTGTTCCAGTACTCATATAGTAATTACAAAGTTCAGCATACCTTAGCCCAGGGGGGCGAAAGTCAGCCAGTATGGGACATTCTACAATATAATGTTCAAGAGAGTGCATGTTTTCTCTTTCACAAAGTTGACACATAGTGTACTCGACATTTGGGTTTTGAGAAAGCTGCCAGATACGTCTATATCCCAGGCGTATTCTGGCCACTATAACATCACATTGCCGGGTTCTTGTTCTATTAGTCCCATATGTGAATGTTTCCTCACGATATCTATCATAATATTTAATGCTACAACTTTCAGGTCTTTGTGAATTTGTTAGGTCGGTGAGATCTTCATTAGATATTTGTTTAAGTATTCTCTTTGTCACTGCTAATGAAACACCCATATCAATTTCTACCACTGGTTTTTTACAGGCTGTCTTTGCAAGCATATCAACAGTGTCATGCCTTGAGATGCCAACATGTGATGGTATCCATAGGAATTTAATTTCAAATCTGTTTTCTTTAGCAGCTAAAACATTCATTCGAATATCACTGACTATTTTCTGGGTGTCACTACTATGTGCGTTCAATGCCAGGAGTGCACTCTGCGAGTCACAGTATATAAGTCCACTGCCTTTGTCTTTTAAAAATTCAGTGGCAAGGTATATGTCTGCAAGTTCGGTTTGAGTTGTACTTGCCCAGTCATTGACGCGCTTCGCAGCTACAACAATAAAAGTCATAACAACAGGAAACATAAATATGAGGCATATTGTTCACTATACACCACCTACGTCAGACCAGTTTTAGAGTATGTCGCCCCATTCTGGAGCCCACATAAAGAAGATATGGAAACTGGAAAAAGTGCAAGGAGACTTGTCCCAGACGTGCAAGGGTTGATGTATGAAGAAAGAGAAGAGAGACATAATAGAGACGTAGAAAATATATTTTGGGGAATGACAGTGAAAAAAGAGGAAATGTTTGTAATGAATACCAATAGAAGAAGAGGGCGTGGATGGAAGCTTGAGACACAGATGAGCCATGTTAGGCATGTTAGAAAGTTTCCTCTTAGCCTAAGTCATGGGAGAATGGAACGGCCTAAAGGAGCAGGTTGTAGCTGCGAACTCCATTCATAATTTGGAATGTACTGTAGATATAATGAGGAAATAGGTCAGCACTCAATGCTTTAGACAGCGTAAGAAAGGTGGTGTGTCGGGCAGCGGTCCGCATTGATAATTTTGTAACTAGTGTCAAACATTGTTATTTGCTTAGCTAAACGAGCTAGAGGGTTCAGTTGCTGAACCGATTATGTGCCTCTGTAATCCTTTACACCACCGCCCACGGGATGGGTATGGGGTGCATAATAAAGAAATTGAATTGGTCCGCTCCCTTGATGGTCGTAGCCCCTACATCAACAACATGCGGCCTTGTGCTATAGCTGCCCGTAACCCGACAACAACAACAGCCCAGCCCCACCACGGGCAGAGTTTTGGGTTTTGCTGTCCAGTGTTCTGTGTGTGGGCGGGCCCGGTGCTTGTCACCCTGAGGGATTCTTGGAGCTTCAACCCATCATCTAGCTGTGCGTTTGTTGGCCACGAGGCACATTAGTTTCCGCTGATAAGCGACATTCATTTCGTCATTTGACTTCGTGATTAACCCTTTACGGTCCTAAATCAACAACACTTGTAGATGAGCCCCTGTTTTAGATCAGGCCCACCACCACCGTCATAACATGAATAATTATCATTACATGACAAGAGTCATATAATCCATGCTGCTTAAGGCATTTCAAGCAAGTGTATTCACCAAGTATGTTTCCTGACTGAACTGCCGATCTTCACACTGTTGAGACCAAGGTCAGTTCCTTCCAGTAAGGTCCAAAACAATCCTTTTAACTTGACCCAGTCACATAATTATAGACAAACACTATAATTAGAAATAGTTATCTCATTATACCTGAACTTACCTGAGGGCCACCATCTTTCAAGGACGAGAACAGGAAGCCAGCGGCTTGTCAAAGGACAGCCCATTTTTCCTGCTGTATTCAAGCATGGAGACCTCACCTTGGGAAAGACAATCTGCTTTGGAAAAAGTTCAACACAGCAACAAAGAACTAAGTAAACTCTTACCAGGAATAGTCGAGGGTCACAGGACTAATACTACAAACCAGACATAACTTGGCTGATCTCATCGAGACCTTTAAAATATTTAACAAGTTGGAGGATATTAGTCCAGACCACTTCCTAGAAAGGGCAAATGTATCCACAGAAAACAAATGCTTTTTCACCTACAGTATAAGGTTATAAATCCATGGAACTGCCAACCTACTGAAGCTATAAATGTTAAGACAATATTTTGTTCAAAATCCAGCTGGAAAATGTCTTCAGAAACAATGGGAACCCTTTGACAAGCTGCAGACTTCCTGCCTCCATTGAGCCCACAGGAGTGATGGTGGCTCTAGGGTAAATTCAGGCAAATTAGGCTACCTGTGTTAGGCAAAGTTAGTTTGTTATGGTTAAAATTTGTTTGCAAGCAATCTCAGGTATGAAATAACTTGTCCATATCACACTACTACTACTAGCTCTTCATTGCACTGTTTTTGGGACAAATACTTTGTGCATACCTTCCAAGTTGTAGCTGCCAAGACATTACAGTACCTCAGTTTAATATTCAGCTGGATAAAATTCTCAGGAACAATGGGAGGGACTTTTGACAAGCTGCTGGCATCTTGCTGCCATTAAGGCCACTAAAGATGGTGGCCTTCAGGTAAATTCATGTAAATGGTTGTGTTGCTTTCATTACATCATATTCAAATTGTGAAACACCTCCATGGGCCTAAATCCAAAAAGCACATTGCCCTATTATAATAAATAAATAAATATGTTTATTCAGGAAAGGTACATACATAAAGAGATTTTACATAAGTGGATCGATTTATAGATAGAGCTAGTACATACAATGCCTAAAGCCACTATTACGCAATGCGTTTCGGGCAATTATCCTCTGTCGGTTGGTTTTTGCTTCCCATTGTTGGGAACAGGAAGCCTGTTAGGCTCATCAAGGTCCACTTAGGCCAATGACTGACCTTTCTCTGGGTGCCTATTTAAAGCTAAGTGAAATTGGCATCAGGAAGGGTGTATCATGTTGCCTGTTGGACCAAGCTCTCACAAATCACGAGTAAAACTCCCATAACCCCATCTGGGTACAATCCAGGTACAAATTATACTTGTACTTTCATTATACTTGACACTATTTTCTTCTCAGGGCTGATACCAACCTACTCAATAAAAATGGAAAACAAGGTTAATGATAATATATTTATGTATATTAATTTATTTGAGTGCTATGTAGATCAAATCAATTAAGGTTATAATAAATCATCGAGTCTCTTGGGAACAACTGTGGTGCATTAATTGTGAAATTGTTCAAGAGTCCTGAAAGATTTCTAAGTGTTCTATGAACCTGATAGGACCTTGTTAATGTTGTTTGTTTTTGGCAGTATTGGAGTATTTGTCTGCATAGGTGTTAAGTGCTGGTCAAAGCCTCTATGCTAAACTGGGACCAGTCTTTGCCTACTGTATTAGAGGAAAGCTATTTGGTTTACTATATTTAAGGAAAATTGTATAAACTAGAATAACATTTGCACAAAACATCTACAGTAGCAGTAAATATGGAATGAGATCTGTAGCTGCAGCAGAGGTGTGACATAAGATACAACTCTCAAGGTAATTTATGTATTATAGTACAGAACAGTACAGTACTTCATTTTATGAAAATGTTAATATGTTGCACAGATATTATTGTTTTGCCTTTTTCAGAGAAAGATGTTGGGCTATGCCACTGTGACAGTCCTTGTGCCCATTCAGCTTCAGGGACGCCAGAGTGGTTATTTATGTGGAAATTATACTTCCACACCATGTAAGTTTTACACATTACTGTTGATTCATATTTATTGAGATTAATGTTGGCCATGATTCCTTTCATCTAATGCCTCCATTCACTTAGCAGTATATACAGTACTGTATATACCCAGGAGTTAATTAATTGTTGTGGAGTTGCATCCTGGAGAGGGTCAGTAGTACGACCCTGGGGCAACCTCAGTATTTAAGAGACATTACAATATGTTCAAGATTAAGATTTAAACATTTATTATTTTCTCTGGATATCAGATATTTTTATTATTTTCCAGGTTGCACAAATGGTGAGAGGGCATCACATGTTGTGGTTGTTACATTTGCAGACTTACAACGTTCATCATGTGTTGGCTGCATTAATAATAAAAGAGATCTCAAACCCGAGGAGCTAGGAAGAACTTGTGGGTTGAGCTGCAAACAAAGCCATACCTTATGCTACGATCCGTGAGAATACTGGAGAAAAATGTTTCTCGGAGTGAACTAAATCTTGTTCTTTATGATGCCCAGGAAATATGTGAATCAGAGATTGTTTGTAAAAAGTTTTTGTTTGAGAAAGATAAGGATCATGCAAATGACATTGTCCCATATTTTGTGCACTGTGTTCAAGAAGCTTATCAACAGAGAGCGACATCAAAACTGAAAGACAGTTGTATCAGATTAATAAGATTAATGATTAAGTTATTCCTTATTTTATTGTGGATTCCAAAGTTTATTCTTGAAAACCTTCATTCAGTATTAGTCATGAGGTTTGATTATTCAAGCAGTGCCCTACAGCAATTGCTGCTTCGGATTTCTCAACTTGAGAAGCTGCATCAAGAATTGCAGGTGAAGAAGAGAACATTGCTCTCGGGTCGGTTGCTGACAATGATCATAGTGGATATACTGATTGGAATTGCTGGAGCTTCTATTATCAGCAATTATGCATCAGTAAATGACATATACACTTACTTTGTAGTTGGACAAAGGTATGTACAGTATTTGAAATTAACATAATCTAACTTTGTATATACAGTACTGTATTGTGATCTTTTAGTGTGTTTTCAACTACCATTTATATACAGTATATTCATTACAAACTGAATTATATAAAATGGTTTCTCTTAGTGCTAAAAGATATTTTTAATTCACATACATAGGAACTTCCATAATCCAAACCATAGTGGTAAGCTCAGTCAAGTCACAGCTGAAAGGTCCTGGGAACAATTCTCATGGTAGGATACAATATTTAGGCAACATTTCCTTTCATAATATGCCAGTGTTCTTGGCTACTTGGGAGTTAGAAACTGTTGTGAGTTGCAACCTGGGAAAAGCCTAAGGGGATCTTGATAGCCTAACCGGCTTTCTCTCTTGTATATGTTAATTAAGAATAAGGGTTTAAAATGCTATAAATTATAATAATTAAATGTATTACTGCATATAGAGCCAGTTCCTATTACAGTATTTTAAAAATTTATTGAATACAAATTATTCAAGTAATTTTACTTTGTTTCAAAGATTTGGTTAGATATCTGAAAATATTTTTAAATTCTATATTACTGGGCAGATGTTGGCTAGCATCGTTCATCGTCTGCTAGAGTGGCTGAGCGGTGTGCCGGCTGGGCTTAAACTGAACCAACCTCTTACACAGGCCCTGTCTGCTTTTTTTTCTTATCATGTTCATCTCTGGAGATTATATCTAGGTAAGATAATTACAGTTTAAATGAATAAAGTGCTAATCAACTGGGCAATATTTCAAATTAGTTATACCAGGATATTTCAAATAAAAACTTAACATACTTATTTCAAACCTAGAAATACAATTGTATTTTTTGTCAGTAGTTTCTTAAGACCTTATTTGTGAAAAATAATCTCTATACATTGTAGCCATCATGTCATTATATCCAAATCTTTAAGTTTTCAATTTATTAAATTAAGGTTAAGAAAAATGTATTAAGAATTGTACACTTGTGTACAATTTATTGCAAATCATTTTGCAACTCCTTTCCAGGTATCTTGAGCGATTAAGACAATCTCTACTCAGATTATGTTGGCTGGTAGACGCCTTGACATTACCCTCAGGGTGTCCAACTTGGGAAAATTTTAGATAGAATCAGGGAGACATTCATTCTCTCATTACACATAATGACTTAATATTCACATGTACATTGAAAGTGATGTAGAAACACTTTATGCATTATTAAGTTGAATGCGGTGTTTCTACATCACTTACATATTCACATGTACTTGAAAGTGATGTAGAAACACTTGTATGATGCAGGTGTTATACTTTTTTTGGAGCACTGATGTCTAATAACTGGTGGCTATCCAGATATTGGCACTTTACTCTAAAGAAGAAGAGGTGGCAATGCTGACCACAGCAACTATTGGCAGCAGGTGTGAGTAGGATTTAAAAAAGGGAACAGTACAGCACATGTTAAGGGGAAAAACCTCGGCATCTCACCTGTTGCATCACGTGCACCAAGTATTTTAGCATATGGACACAATTAATATTTCTTGTGGTAGGAGTTCAACAACATAGTTCCCCCAAAACCTTATGAAATTCACCCATAAGTAAATTTTTTCTACATTTTGCATACATTCGTGCTATTTCTTTGAATTGCTTTACAGAACTGCAGATCCATTATTAAGAGGTTAGCGTGGGTACTTGTTTGTGTTGGGGATGTTGGAGCATCAGTTCAAGTGGCCATTCACTATCAGATCTTTTTGGA
>WNGS01158522.1:9076-27881 GCA_020271785.1 Procambarus virginalis
GAACAGGCGGGAAGGTGTTGAGGACAGACTGACGTTACATGAGGGGCAACAGGGTCTGGACCGACACTTTCACCGCGGTGAAAGTGAAGGAGCAAGTTGCCACACGGGTGTGAGGGTGAGGGTCATGCTTAGTGTGTAGCTAGGTCCGTCAGTCTCTGTAGGGTGACACGCGCCGTGGCTGGGTGGTGGGACACACGCGCCGTGGCTGGGTGGTGGGACACGCGCGCCGTGGCTGGGTGGTGGGACACACGCGCCGTGGCTGGTGGTGGGACACACGCGCCGTGGCTGGGTGGTGGGACACGCGCGCCGTGGCTGGGTGGGGACACGCGCGCCGTGGCTGGGTGGTGGGACACGCGCGCCGTGGCTGGGGTGGGGGACACACGCGCCGTGGCTGGGTGGTGGGACACACGCGCGTGGCTGGTGGTGGGACACCGCGCGCCGTGGCTGGGTGGTGGGACACACGCGCCGTGGCTGGGTGGTGGGACACACGCGCGTGGCTGGGTGGTGGGACACACGCGCCGTGGCTGGGTGGTGGGACACACGCGCGTGGCTGGGTGGTGGGACACACGCGCTGTGGCTGGGTGGTGGGACACGCGCGCCGTGGCTGGGTGGTGGGACACACGCGCCGTGGCTGGGTGGCGGGACACGCGCGCCGTGGCTGGGTGGGGGGACACGCGCGCCGTGGCTGGGTGGCGGGACACGCGCGCCGTGGCTGGGTGGTGGGACACGCACGCCGTGGCTGGTGGCGGGACACGCACGCCGTGGCTGGGTGGCGGGACACACGCGCCGTGGCTGGGTGGTGGGACACGCGCGCCGTGGCTGGGTGGCGGGACACACGCGCCGTGGCGGGTGGTGGGACACGCGCGCCGTGGCTGGGTGGTGGGAACACGCGCCGTGGCTGGGTGGTGGGACACGCACGCCGTGGCTGGGTGGTGGGACACGCGCGCCGTGGCTGGGTGGTGGGACACGCGCGCCGTGGCTGGGTGGTGGGACACGCGCCGCCGTGGCTGGGTGGCGGGACACACGCGCCGTGGCTGGGTGGTGGGACACACTGTGGTTGGGCGGCAGGACACACTGTTGTTGGGCGGCAGGACACACTGTTGTTGGGCGGCAGGACACACTGTGTTGGGTGGTGGGACACACTGTGGTTGGGCGGCAGGACACACTGTGGTTGGGCGGCAGGACACACTGTTGTTGGGCGGCAGGACACACTGTGTTGGGGCAGGACACACTGTTGTTGGGTGGGGGACACACTGTGGTTGGGCGGCAGGACACACTGTGGTCGGGCGGCAGGACACACTGTGGTTGGGCGGCAGGACACACTGTGGTCGGGCGGCAGGACACACTGTGGTTGGGCGGCAGGACACCTGTGTGGTCGGCGGCAGGACACACTGTGGTTGGGCGGCAGGACACACTGTGGTCGGGCGGCAGGACACACTGTGGTCGGGCGGCAGGACACACTGTGGTTGGGCGGCAGGACACACTGTGGTCGGGCGGCAGGACACACTGTGGTTGGGCGGCAGGACACACTGTGGTTGGGTGGCAGGACACACTGTGGTCGGGCGGCAGGACACACTGTGGTTGGGCGGCAGGACACACTGTGGTTGGGCGGCAGGACACACTGTGGTTGGGCGGCAGGACACACTGTGGTTGGGCGGCAGGACACACTGTGGTCGGGCGGCAGGACACACTGTGGTTGGGTGGCGGGACACACTGTGGTTGGGTGGCAGGACACACCGTGGTTGGGTGGCGGGACACACTGTGGTTGGGCGGCAGGACACACTGTGGTTGGGCGGCAGGACACACTGTGGTTGGGCGGCAGGACACACTGTGGTCGGGCGGCAGGACACACTGTGGTTGGGTGGCGGGACACACTGTGGTTGGGCGGCAGGACACACCGTGGTTGGGCGGCAGGACACACTGTGGTTGGGTGGCGGGACACACTGTGGTTGGGCGGCAGGACACACTGTGGTTGGGTGGCGGGACACACTGTGGTCGGGCGGCAGGATACTCATTAACGCCATAATTGTATAATGACCAAGATCCATTACTTTTATATGTTGTCTGATATATCTTAAATGTTTCCTGTAGCACAATGGTCTACGTCTTTGATTCACAACCGATGGACCCGGGTGCAATCACCGGGCGAAACAAAACCGGTTGGGCACGTTTCCTTTCACCTGATGCACCTTTTTGCCTAGCAGTGAAATAGGTCCCCGGGAGTTCAAACATTGTGTGTTAGATCCTGATGATGGGCAGAATTAGTTTGCAAAGTAAACTTTGGTGTAGTGTCAAAGTTTCCCTGCAAGTTTACCCGTCATACAGTAAGTCATACAATGAAAATAAATTAGTTTTTTCTCATTCTTGTATTTGTATATATTGTTTTTTGGTTGTTTTTAATTAAATATATTCTATATTTACTGGTTGTTCACTTGAATGGTCTTCTCTATGTTATGATGAATCTTAAGCTGCCAAACATATTTTAATACAGTTATTTTGTCCATAATTTATTTATTTTATTTGAGGAGGCCTGGTCGACGACCGGGCCGCGGGGACGCAATGCCCCGGAAGCACCTCAAGGTATGGACAATTTATTAATAACTTGCTCAGGAGCTCAGGCCATTAAGATGGGGCTTTGAGCGCCAACTCTTACTTATGTAAACCTCATCAAATGCCTCTAACCCAGCATTCATTTCCGTACCCGCTTACGAAACCTGTACATCTTTCGTCCTAAAGGCGACTTTGTACTTACTAAACAGTTTACGAGCTTGGAAACGCTGCGAGGGCGTTCTCGTATCTCACAATATATTAAATAAAAACAAAAGAACATCAGCCTTTGATTCTAAGAGATTCTCAGGTCTTGCTGATTAAATACAGTGGAGAAGGGTTTTAGATTGAAGAAAAGTGTTGATCTTGGCCTTGCACTTTACAAGTTGGGCGAGATGTGTGAGGGCATTTAAGTGGTGTTTAAGTGGTGTTTAAGAGGGGTGTTTAGGTCTCTGCGTAAGAAAGTTATCTGAAGATTTGTCTTAATAGGCGTGAAATTGGTGTGTGGGAGGATTTGCCCTTCTTGCTGTGAAGGGTGACAGGGTGTAACTGGTGTTGACAAGGGTGTGAAGGTGTAGTCCACACTGTGAGGGTATAGTCCACACTGTGAGGGTGTAGTCCACACTGTGAGGGTGTAGTCCACACTGTGAGGGTGTAGTCCACACTGTGAGGGTGTAGTCCACACTGTGAGGGTGTAGTCCACACTGTGAGGGTGTAGTCCACACTGTGAGGGTGTAGTCCACACTGTGAGGGTGTAGTCCACACTGTGAGGGTGTAGTCCACACTGTGAGGGTGTAGTCCACACTGTCAGGGTGTAGTCCACACTGTCAGGGTGTAGTCCACACTGTGAGGGTGTAGTCCACACTGTCAGGGTGTAGTCCACACTGTGAGGATGTAGTCCACACTGTGAGGGTGTAGTCCACACTGTCAGGGTGTAGTCCACACTGTGAGGGTGTAGTCCACACTGTGAGGGTGTAGTCCACACTGTCAGGGTGTAGTCCACACTGTGAGGGTGTACTCCACACTGTGAGGGTGTAGTCCACACTGTCAGGGTGTAGTCCACACTGTGAGGGTGTACTCCACACTGTGAGGGTGTAGTCCACACTGTCAGGGTGTAGTCCACACTGTGAGGGTGTAGACCACACTGCCAGGGTGTAGTCCACACTGTCAGGGTGTAGTCCACACTGTCAGGGTGCAGTCCACACTGTCAGGGTGTAGTCCACACTGTGAGGGTGTAGTCCACACTGTGAGGGTGTAGCCCACACTGTCAGGGTGTAGTCCACACTGTGAGGGTGTAGACCACACTGCCAGGGTGTAGACCACACTGTCAGGGTGTAGTCCACACTGTCAGGGTGTAGTCCACACTGTGAGGGTGTAGTCCACACTGTCAGGGTGTAGTCCACACTGTGAGGGTGTAGACCACACTGTGAGGGTGTAGTCCACACTGTCAGGGTGTAGTCCACACTGTGAGGGTGTAGACCACACTGTCAGGGTGTAGACCACACTGTCAGGGTGTAGACCACACTGTCAGGGCGTAGTCCACACTGTCAGGGTGTAGTCCACACTGTGAGGGTGTAGTCCACACTGTCAGGGTGTAGACCACACTGTGAGGGTGTAGTCCACACTGTGAGGGTGTAGTCCACACTGTGAGGGTGTAGACCACACTGTGAGGGTGTAGACCACACTGTGAGGGTGTAGACCACACTGTGAGGGTGTAGACCACACTGTGAGGGTGTAGACCACACTGTGAGGGTGTAGACCACACTGTCAGGGTGTAGACCACACTGTGAGGGTGTAGTCCACACTGTGAGGGTGTAGACCACACTGTGAGGGTGTAGTCTACACTGTGAGGGTGTAGACCACACTGTGAGGGTGTAGACCACACTGTGAGGGCGTAGTCCACACTGTCAGGGTGTAGACCACACTGTGAGGGTGTAGTCCACACTGTGAGGGTGTAGACCACACTGTAAGGGTGTAGACCACACTGTCAGGGTGTAGACCACACTGTGAGGGTGTAGTCCACACTGTGAGGGTGTAGACCACACTGTCAGGGTGTAGACCACACTGTCAGGGTGTAGTCCACACTGCCAGGGTGTAGTCCACACTGTGAGGGTGTAGACCACACTGTCAGGGTGTAGTCCACACTGCCAGGGTGTAGTCCACACTGTGAGGGTGTAGACCACACTGTCAGGGTGTAGTCCACACTGTGAGGGTGTAGACCACACTGTGAGGGTGTAGACCACACTGTCAGGGTGTAGACCACACTGTGAGGGTGTAGTCCACACTGTGAGGGTGTAGACCACACTGTCAGCGTGTAGACCACACTGTCAGGGTGTAGACCACACTGTCAGGATGTAGTCCACACTGCCAGGGTGTAGTCCACACTGTGAGGGTGTAGACCACACTGTCAGGGTTTAGTCCACACTGTGAGGGTGTAGTCCACACTGTGAGGGTGTAGACCACACTGTGAGGGTGTAGACCACACTGTGAGGGTGTAGTCCACACTGTGAGGGTGTAGTCCACACTATTTAGGGTGTAGACCACACTGTGAGGGTGTAGACCCCACTGTCAGGGTGTAGACCACACTGTGAGGGTGTAGTCCACACTGTGAGGGTGTAGACCACACTGTCAGGGTGTAGACCACACTGTCAGGGTGTAGTCCACACTGTCAGGGTGTAGACCACATTGTGAGGGTGTAGTCCACACTGTGAGGGTGTAGACCACACTGTCAGGGTGTAGTCCACACTGTGAGGGTGTAGACCACACTGTCAGGGTGTAGACCACACTGTCAGGGTGTAGACCACACTGTCAGGGTGTAGTCCACACTGTCAGGGTGTAGACCACACTGTCAGGGTGTAGACCACACTGTCAGGGTGTAGACCACACTGTCAGGGTGTAGTCCACACTGTGAGGGTGTAGACCACACTGTCAGGGTGTAGTCCACACTGTGAGGGTGTAGTCCACACTGTGAGGGTGTAGACCACACTGTCAGGGTGTAGTCCACACTGTGAGGGTGTAGACCACACTGTCAGGATGTAGACCACACTGTCAGGGTGTAGTTCACACTGTGAGGGTGTAGTCCACACTGTGAGGGTGTAGACCACACTGTCAGGGTGTAGTCCACACTGTCAGGGTGCAGACCACACTGTGAGGGTGTAGACCACACTGTCAGGGTGTAGACTACACTGTGAGGGTGTAGACCACACTGTCAGGGTGTAGTCCACACTGTGAGGGTGTAGACCACACTGTGAGGGTGTAGTCCACACTGTCAGGGTGTAGACCACACTGTCAGGGTGTAGTCCACACTGTCAGGGTGTAGTCCACACTGTGAGGGTGTAGACCACACTGTCAGGGTGTAGACCACACTGTGAGGGTGTAGTCCACACTGTCAGGGTGTAGACCACACTGTCAGGGTGTAGTCCACACTGTCAGGGTGTAGGCCACACTGTCAGGGTGTAGACCACACTGTCAGGGTGTAGTCCACACTGTCAGGGTGTAGACCACACTGTCAGGGTGTAGGCCACACTGTCAGGGTGTAGTCCACACTGTCAGGGTGTAGGCCACACTGTCAGGGTGTAGACCACACTGTCAGGGTGTAGTCCACACTGTCAGGGTGTAGACCACACTGTCAGGGTGTAGGCCACACTGTCAGGGTGTAGACCACACTGTCAGGGTGTAGGCCACACTGTCAGGGTGTAGACCACACTGTCAGGGTGTAGTCCACACTGTCAGGGTGTAGACCACACTGTCAGGGTGTAGACCACACTGTCAGGGTGTAGACCACACTGTCAGGGTGTAGTCCACACTGTCAGGGTGTAGACCACACTGTGAGGGTGTAGTCCACACTGTCAGGGTGTAGACCACACTGTCAGGGTGTAGGCCACACTGTCAGGGTGTAGACCACACTGTCAGGGTGTAGGCCACACTGTCAGGGTGTAGGCCACACTGTCAGGGTGTAGACCACACTGTCAGGGTGTAGACCACACTGTCAGGGTGTAGACCACACTGTCAGGGTGTAGACCACACTGTCAGGGTGTAGACCACACTGTCAGGGTGTAGACCACACTGTCAGGGTGTAGACCACACTGTCAGGGTGTAGACCACACTGTCAGGGTGTAGTCCACACTGTCAGGGTGTAGACCACACTGTCAGGGTGTAGACCACACTGTCAGGGTGTAGACCACACTGTCAGGGTGTGGGCCACACTGTCAGGGTGTAGACCACACTGTCAGGGTGTAGACCACACTGTCAGGGTGTAGACCACACTGTCAGGGTGTAGACCACACTGTCAGGGTGTAGACCACACTGTCAGGGTGTAGACCACACTGTCAGGGTGTAGGCCACACTGTCAGGGTGTAGACCACACTGTCAGGGTGTGGGCCACACTGTCAGGGTGTAGACCACACTGTCAGGGTGTAGACCACACTGTCAGGGTGTAGACCACACTGTCAGGGTGTAGACCACACTGTCAGGGTGTAGACCACACTGTCAGGGTGTAGACCACACTGTCAGGGTGTAGACCACACTGTCAGGGTGTAGACCACACTGTCAGGGTGTAGACCACACTGTCAGGGTGTAGACCACACTGTCAGGGTGTAGACCACACTGTCAGGGTGTAGACCACACTGTCAGGGTGTAGACCACACTGTCAGGGTGTAGACCACACTGTGAGGGTGTAGACCACACTGTCAGGGTGTAGACCACACTGTCAGGGTGTAGACCACACTGTGAGGGTGTAGACCACACTGTGAGGGTGTAGACCACACTGTGAGGGTGTAGACCACACTGTGAGGGTGTAGACCACACTGTCAGGGTGTAGACCACACTGTCAGGGTGTAGACCACACTGTCAGGGTGTAGACCACACTGTCAGGGTGTAGACCACACTGTCAGGGTGTAGACCACACTGTCAGGGTGTAGACCACACTGTCAGGGTGTAGACCACACTGTCAGGGTGTAGACCACACTATCAGGGTGTAGTCCACACTGTCAGGGTGTAGACCACACTGTCAGGGTGTAGACCACACTGTCAGGGTGTAGTCCACACTGTCAGGGTGTAGACCACACTGTCAGGGTGTAGACCACACTGTGAGGGTGTAGACCACACTGTCAGGGTGTAGACCACACTGTCAGGGTGTAGACCACACTGTGAGGGTGTAGACCACACTGTCAGGGTGTAGACCACACTGTCAGGGTGTAGACCACACTGTCAGGGTGTAGACCACACTGTCAGGGTGTAGACCACACTGTCAGGGTGTAGACCACACTGTCAGGGTGTAGACCACACTGTCAGGGTGTAGACCACACTAGGTGTAGCGCTGGATATTGTTATAGGTAAGAGGTGTGTTGGGATTGAAATCTTTCTGGATGTGGACGATAAGTAGGAATTGTAATGTTGAAACCAAAGTAATTAAATATTTGTCTTTTTCAGACAAATATTTTTTTTAAATATTTTGAACTTGGGAGGTGAAGGAACTTTCAGTGAAGGAAAACTTAGTGACAACGTTGAGTTTTATTAAAGTTTTATTCTCAGACTAAAGACGAATTGAGGAAAATTCGATTATTCTAAATTTACATTTTGTTTCTAATATTTTCAATTGCCATTGTCATTGTCTCGAGTTTTAACATAATTATTTCAACATCAATGTGGAGGCCAAAAAAATTAAGTCTAGTTTAGGTAGACATTCATACTTTGAAAATGTTCTGATTAAATTTTCAGAGTAAAGAAATTACAATAGAGAGAACGACTTTTTTTTTTGTCCATAACACTGTTGATCAATTTTCATCACAATATCCTCAAAAATCTTCGTTTTTATGACGGGAAGTTGGCTTGGATAGAACGGAATGTAGAGAGACGACGAGAGCCAGCCAGCAAACACACAAGGGTGTGACGCCGGCAGAATAGGGAGGTGTTGAGGGTGTGGGTGTCAGGCAAGGACAGCCACTGGACGGGCGGCTGTGTGGCGGGAACTCCCTTGAGGCGGTCCAGGTGCGCACGCGCACATCTCTTGCAAATGGCGGCTCGGAAAAGGTCACATAACCTGGCAAGCAACTGAACTAGAGAGCATAACCTTCACGCTCCGTTATCTGCTGAGATGGTGATCGTTCCTTGCGAGCCAGTCTGGGCCAGCCCTCACTGCTGTACCTAGTTGCCCTGAAGCGACCTTTCTCCGGCAGGAGGGACATTCTCACATCCCATACCCGGGGCGCAGATGTCATTGGTGAGCTTCAGGCCCTGCTGCAGCTTCCTGCACTGTTCAGGGATCACCAGGAGACTGTTCTTGATCAAGCACATCTGGTCGATGGTCTCAGGACTGCAGCTGCTGCATTGGAAGTCCTGGGTGTCTAACACCGTTATCAGCACTGTAGGAGAAAGGAAAGAAAGATGTTAATAACGGTGAACTGTGTGTGTTTGTGTATGCACTCACCTAGATGTGCTTGCATGATCGAGCAAGCACACCTGGATGTGCTTGCTCGACCCAAGCACCGCCTTCCGAACGTTCTTACATTAATGCAATGACTCATTCCTCACTCTTTTATCATATTTACATTTATAACTTTGACTCGAATTAGCTTCAACGACTTGTGCGTGTAACTGTTCCTCTTATTAACGGCTCTAACACTGCAAAAATTCTTTCTAACGTCCCTGTGACTCATCTGTCTCTAGTTCCCATCCATGACCCCTCCGTCTGCTGGTTTTACCTTCGAACATTGTTGATTTGTCTACATTGTTAATTTTACTTAGGGAGGATATGATAATATGTAAGAGTCTATATCTCCTTTCTTCCAGTGAGGTAAGATCCAGTTCTGTCTTCCTCGTGGCTCAAGTCCTTCAGCTTGGGAACGAGTCTCGCTGCATATCTTTGGATCGTTTCCTCGTTTTTTTTTTTCATGAGGAGTTCCATGCTGGGGCTGCATATTAAAGTGTAAGTCATGCCTTCACTTCACAAGATATGACTTTGTTCCACAGTCATATCGTGCTCCTGATACGACTACGGAACAGTTTTGGCTCGGACATAACCTTGTTTGCAATATCATTTCCGTAATGTTTCTCTGCCACTCTCCTAGTTTCTGTGTACTCATTCGTGGCCTCATTATGTATATAGTAATTTCCATTTGTTCCGTGTTCTCTGTATTCCATGTTTTGCTACTTCGGTTTGCTTGCAGACACAATGTTTGCCTGTTGAACCATGGGCCGAGGTGTTCCCTTCTCCTGTGTCAGTCCTGTCCTCGACTCAGGACCGCCAAGTGTCCGACGTCATCAGTTGTGACTTGTGTAAACCGGTTTTCATTCATAAACAGCGGGTTTGGCGAGTGCATGGAATCACTTTTGGGTGTTTGTTTAGGGGACGGACTGCCTGTGCAGCCCGGCCTCCAAACAAAGACCCAAAGTCCATGTTCCACTCGTAAATCAGCGGAACGAAATGAAAGTTGTAAAGTTAGATGCATTAAAAGAACTCTGATTTTAAGCCAAGGTTCCACTCCCAGATGCTCTTTCATCTGGCTTGCAGTAGGAATCCTTTTATTGTGCATCACCCTTCTGACTTCTTATTTCCACTGCCAAACATCATTGCTTTGCACTTTTTGGTAATGAGCTTTATTAGCCATGTTGCTGAGAAAAGTTGCAGGTTATTTAGGTCCTAGTATTGCAGGCTCTTTCATTTGTAATCTTTCCTGTTAGGGTTCCCTGAGGATGTTTATTGAGATCCCGAGGATGTTTATTGAGCCCCGAGGATGTTTATTGAGCCCCGAGGATGTTTATTGAGCCCCTGAGGATGTTTATTGAGCCCCTGAGGATGTTTATTGAGCCCCGAGGATGTTTATTGAGCCCCGAGGATGTTTATTGAGCCCCGAGGATGTTTATTGAGCCCCTGAGGATGTTTATTGAGCCCCTGAGGATGTTTATTGAGCCCCGAGGATGTTTATTAAGCCCCGAGGATGTTTATTGAGCCCCGAGGATGTTTATTGAGCCCCGAGGATGTTTATTGAGCCCCGAGGATGTTTATTGAGCCCCTGAGGATGTTTATTGAGCCCCTGAGGATGTTTATTGAGCCCCGAGGATGTTTATTGAGCCCCTGAGGATGTTTATTGAGCCCCGAGGATGTTTATTGAGCCCTTGATGATGTTTATTGAGCCCCGAGGATGTTTATTGAGCCCCGAGGATGTTTATTGAGCCCCTGAGGATGTTTGTTGACCCCCTGAGGATGTTTATTGAGCCCCTGAGGATGTTTGTTGAGCCCCGAGGATGTTTATTGAGCCCGAGGATGTTTATTGAGCCCCGAGGATGTTTATTGAGCCCCTGAGGATGTTTATTGAGCCCCCGAGGATGTTTATTGAGCCCCTGAGGATGTTTGTTGACCCCCTGAGGATGTTTATTGAGCCCCTGAGGATGTTTATTGAGCCCCGAGGATGTTTATTGAGCCCCTGAGGATGTTTATTGAGCCCCGAGGATGTTTATTGAGCCCCTGAGGATGTTTATTGAGCCCCTGAGGATGTTTGTTGACCCCCTGAGGATGTTTATTGAGCCCCTGAGGATGTTTATTGAGCCCCTGAGGATGTTTGTTGAGCCCCTGAAGATGTTTATTGAGCCCCTGAGGATGTTTATTGAGCCCCTGAGGATGTTTATTGAGCCCCGAGGATGTTTATTGAGCCCCGAGGATGTTTATTGAGCCCCGAGGATGTTTATTGAGCCCCGAGGATGTTTATTGAGCCCCTGAGGATGTTTATTGAGCCCCGAGGATGTTTATTGAGCCCCGAGGATGTTTATTGAGCCCCGAGGATGTTTATTGAGCCCCGAGGATGTTTATTGAGCCCCTGAGGATGTTTATTGAGCCCCTGAGGATGTTTGTTGAGCCCCTGAAGATGTTTATTGAGCCCCTGAGGATGTTTATTGAGCCCCTGAGGATGTTTGTTGACCCCCTGAGGATGTTTATTGAGCCCCTGAGGATGTTTATTGAGCCCCTGAGGATGTTTGTTGACCCCCTGAGGATGTTTATTGAGCCCCTGAGGATGTTTATTGAGCCCCTGAGGATGTTTGTTGAGCCCCTGAAGATGTTTATTGAGCCCCTGAGGATGTTTATTGAGCCCCTGAGGATGTTTGTTGACCCCCTGAGGATGTTTATTGAGCCCCTGAGGATGTTTATTGAGCCCCTGAGGATGTTTGTTGACCCCCTGAGGATGTTTATTGAGCCCCTGAGGATGTTTATTGAGCCCCTGAGGATGTTTGTTGAGCCCCTGAAGATGTTTATTGAGCCCCGAGGATGTTTATTGAGCCCCTGAGGATGTTTGTTGAGCCCCTGAAGATGTTTGTTGAGCCCCGAGGATGTTTATTGAGCCCCTGAGATGCCTGCAGTGCCCCTGAGGCTGTCTGCTGAGCCACTGACAGTGGGATCCTAAGCATCCCATCTAGCATATCGCTGTCGATGCTCGGGATAGCGTCAAGTTCACACTATTTGATCATGTTCACGGAAGCCCCGACAAGTTGACACTGTGGTCGACTGGGTAACTACTTTAAGCATTAAGCTTAAGCATTAAGCGACAAGGACGGGTGGCAACCAATGTGTCTCTCCAAAAGTCTAGCTAGTGCTAGCAAAACAAAGTAACATTATAGCGAAATGTTGTCAAGAAATAGAAAGTAGTGAAAGGCTCTGCTATCACTCCACCTCACTTTCACCTCAAATAGCCTTATGAAATGCAGAAAATAAACAGCTTTTTCTTGATCTTGTAAAAGTTAATATTGCATCATCATGATCATCATGATCATCATGATCATCATGCACGCCACTTGTATTGTTGACACTTTTACCATCCCCGTTGTGAAGCGCACGTGATTGGTCAGTTCCGGCGGGGAACCTTACCCAAGACGGCCCTTTCTCTTTGCAAATCCGTAAAAAAGAAAATGCAACAGTTTTGTCTAACCAGACAGGTACGCACCCAAGCACCCCCACCTAACCTACGGAGACTAACGCATGGAAAGCGTCAATATTACAGCGCTACAAGTCACATTTTAACGGATTGATATTAGAGAAGAGGCAGAGGAGGTTAGCGGCCCCACACACCGCTGGTACACTCAGACAAAGAGGAGGTTAGCGGGCCCCACACACCGCTGTACACTCAGACAAAGAGGAGGTTAGCGGCCCCACACACCGCTGGTACACTCAGACAAAGAGGAGGTTAGCGGCCCCACACACCGCTGGTACACCGCTTTTATCAGCTATCTCACCCTGTCAGAGTAAATGAGATAAATGTCTGTGAATGCATGTGTGTATATATGTATATGTGTGTGTATGTGTATGTATGCGTATAAAGTATATATGGAAGCTGATCAGAATTACATTTCACCTTTGTAAATGTACATTAATGACACTGTGTAGATGACACATCGAACACTTTATGTAAGGCATACATAAATCTGTGTATCTATGTATTTACGTATATAGGTTAGCTTAGCATTTTTAAAGCACCGACTCACCTTCAGTGGTTGATTGTTCAATAAACCCTTCAAATATATGTTTAACACATCTCTAACCCTGTCTATGGAGGACAGAAGAAAATGTATATATGCTGGTTAGCATTGTAAATGTGTGGCCACGTCTGTGGTAGAAAGCAATAAAAAAAAAAAAAAAAAAAAAAAAACGCTGGTACACTCAAGAGGAGGTTAGCAGCCCCACACACCGCTGGTACACTCAGACAAAGAGGAGGTTAGCAGCCCCACACACCGCTGGTACACTCAGACAAAGAGGAGGTTAGCAGCCCCACACACCGCTGGTACACTCAGACAAAGAGGAGGTTAGCGGCCCACACACCGCTGGTACACTCAGACAAAGAGGAGGTTAGCGGCCCCACACACCGCTGGTACACTCAGACAAAGAGGAGGTTAGCGGCCCCACACACCGCTGGTACACTCAGACAAAGAGGAGGTTAGCGGCCCCACACACCGCTGGTACACTCAGACAAAGAGGAGGTTAGCGGCCCCACACACCGCTGGTACACTCAGACAAAGAGGAGGTTAGCGGGCCCACACACCGCTGGTACACTCAGACAAAGAGGAGGTTAGCGGCCCCACACACCGCTGGTACACTCAGACAAAGAGGAGGTTAGCGGCCCCACACACCGCTGGTACACTCAGACAAAGAGGAGGTTAGCGGGCCCCACACACTGCTGGTACACTCAGACAAAGAGGAGGTTAGCGGCCCCACACACCGCTGGTACACTCAGACAAAGAGGAGGTTAGCGGGCCCCACACACACCGCTGGTACACTCAGACAAAGAGGAGGTTAGCGGCCCACACACCGCTGGTACACTCAGACAAAGAGGAGGTTAGCGGCCCCACACACCGCTGGTACATACAAGACAAAGAGGAGGTTAGCGGGCCCCACACACCGCTGGTACACTCAAAGAGGAGGTTAGCGGCCCACACACCGCTGGTACACTCAGACAAAGAGGAGGTTAGCGGCCCCACACACCGCTGGTACACTCAGACGAAAGAGGAGGTTAGCGGGCCCACACACCGCTGGTACACTCAGACAAAGAGGAGGTAGCGGCCCCACACACCGCTGGTACACTCAGACAAAGAGGAGGTTAGCGGCCCCACACACCGCTGGTACACTCAGACAGAGGAGGTTAGCGGGCCCACACACCGTGGTACACTCAGACAAAGAGGAGGTTAGCGGCCCCACACACCGCTGGTACACTCAGACAAAGAGGAGGTTAGCGGCCCCACACACCGCTGGTACACTCAGACAAAGAGGAGGTTAGCGGCCCCCACACCGCTGGTACACTCAGACAAAGAGGAGGTTAGCGGCCCCACACACCGCTGGTACACTCAGACAAAGAGGAGGTTAGAGGCCCCACACACCGCTGGTACACTCAGACGAGGAGGAGGTTAGCGGACCCACACACCTCTGGTACACTCAGACAAAGAGGAGGTTAGCGGCCCACACACCGCTGGTACACTCAGACAAAGAGGAGGTTAGCGGCCCCACACACCGCTGGTACACTCAGACAAAGAGGAGGTTAGCGGCCCCACACACCGCTGGTACACTCAGACAAAGAGGAGGTTAGCGGCCCCACACACCGCTGGTACACTCAGACAAAGAGGAGGTTAGCGGGCCCACACACCGCTGGTACACTCAGACAAAGAGGAGGTTAGCGGCCCCACACACCGCTGGTACACTCAGACAAAGAGGAGGTTAGCGGGCCCACACACCGCTGGTACACTCAGACAAAGAGGAGGATAGCGGGCCCCACACACCGCTGGTACACTCAGACAAAGAGGAGGTTAGCGGCCCCACACACCGCTGGTACACTCAGACAAAGAGGAGGTTAGCGGCCCACACACCGCTGGTACACTCAGACAAAGAGGAGGTTAGCGGCCCCACACACCGCTGGTACACTCAGACAAAGAGGAGGTTAGCGGCCCCACACACCGCTGGTACACTCAGACAAAGAGGAGGTTAGCGGCCCCACACACCGCTGGTACACTCAGACAAAGAGGAGGTTAGCGGGCCCACACACCGCTGGTACACTCAGACAAAGAGGAGGTTAGCGGCCCCACACACCGCTGGTACACTCAGACAAAGAGGAGGTTAGCGGCCCACACACCGCTGGTACACTCAGACAAAGAGGAGGTTAGCGGCCCCACACACCGCTGGTACACTCAGACAAAGAGGAGGTTAGCGGCCCCACACACCGCTGGTACACTCAGACAAAGAGGAGGTTAGCGGCCCCACACACCGCTGGTACACTCAGACAAAGAGGAGGTTAGCGGCCCCACACACCGCTGGTACACTCAGACAAAGAGGAGGTTAGCGGCCCCACACACCGCTGGTACACTCAGACAAAGAGGAGGTTAGCGGCCCCACACACCGCTGGTACACTCAGACAAAGAGGAGGTTAGCGGCCCCACACACCGCTGGTACACTCAGACAAAGAGGAGGTTAGCGGCCCCACACACCGCTGGTACACTCAGACAAAGAGGAGGTTAGCGGCCCCACACACCGCTGGTACACTCAGACAAAGAGGAGGTTAGCGGCCCCACACACCGCTGGTACACTCAGACAAAGAGGAGGTTAGCGGCCCCACACACCGCTGGTACACTCAGACAAAGAGGAGGTTAGCGGCCCCACACACCGCTGGTACACTCAGACAAAGAGGAGGTTAGCGGCCCCACACACCGCTGGTACACTCAGACAAAGAGGAGGTTAGCGGCCCCACACACCGCTGGTACACTCAGACAAAGAGGAGGTTAGCGGCCCCACACACCGCTGGTACACTCAGACAAAGAGGAGGTTAGCGGCCCCACACACCGCTGGTACACTCAGACAAAGAGGAGGTTAGCGGCCCCACACACCGCTGGTACACTCAGACAAAGAGGAGGTTAGCGGCCCCACACACCGCTGGTACACTCAGACAAAGAGGAGGTTAGCGGCCCCACACACCGCTGGTACACTCAGACAAAGAGGAGGTTAGCGGCCCCACACACCGCTGGTACACTCAGACAAAGAGGAGGTTAGCGGCCCCACACACCGCTGGTACACTCAGACAAAGAGGAGGTTAGCGGCCCCACACACCGCTGGTACACTCAGACAAAGAGGAGGTTAGCGGCCCCACACACCGCTGGTACACTCAGACGAAGAGGAGGTTAGCGGCCCACACACCGCTGGTACACTCAGACAAAGAGGAGGTTAGCGGCCCCACACACCGCTGGTACACTCAGACAAAGAGGAGGTTAGCGGGCCCACACACCGCTGGTACACTCAGACAAAGAGGAGGTTAGCGGCCCCACACACCGCTGGTACACTCAGACAAAGAGGAGGTTAGCGGCCCCACACACCGCTGGTACACTCAGACAAAGAGGAGGTTAGCGGCCCCACACACCGCTGGTACACTCAGACAAAGAGGAGGTTAGCGGCCCCACACACCGCTGGTACACTCAGACAAAGAGGAGGTTAGCGGCCCCACACACCGCTGGTACACTCAGACAAAGAGGAGGTTAGCGGCCCCACACACCGCTGGTACACTCAGACAAAGAGGAGGTTAGCGGCCCCACACACCGCTGGTACACTCAGACAAAGAGGAGGTTAGCGGGCCCACACACCGCTGGTACACTCAGACAAAGAGGAGGTTAGCGGGCCCACACACCGCTGGTACACTCAGACAAAGAGGAGGTTAGCGGGCCCACACACCGCTGGTACACTCAGACAAAGAGGAGGTTAGCGGGCCCACACACCGCTGGTACACTCAGACAAAGAGGAGGTTAGCGGGCCCACACACCGCTGGTACACTCAGACAAAGAGGAGGTTAGCGGCCCCACACACCGCTGGTACACTCAGACAAAGAGGAGGTTAGCGGGCCCACACACCGCTGGTACACTCAGACAAAGAGGAGGTTAGCGGGCCCACACACCGCTGGTACACTCAGACAAAGAGGAGGTTAGCGGCCCCACACACCGCTGGTACACTCAGACAAAGAGGAGGTTAGCGGGCCCACACACCGCTGGTACACTCAGACAAAGAGGAGGTTAGCGGGCCCACACACCGCTGGTACACTCAGACAAAGAGGAGGTTAGCGGCCCCACACACCGCTGGTACACTCAGACAAAGAGGAGGTTAGCGGCCCCACACACCGCTGGTACACTCAGACAAAGAGGAGGTTAGCGGGCCCACACACCGCTGGTACACTCAGACAAAGAGGAGGTTAGCGGCCCCACACACCGCTGGTACACTCAGACAAAGAGGAGGTTAGCGGGCCCACACACCGCTGGTACACTCAGACAAAGAGGAGGTTAGCGGGCCCACACACCGCTGGTACACTCAGACAAAGAGGAGGTTAGCGGCCCCACACACCGCTGGTACACTCAGACAAAGAGGAGGTTAGCGGGCCCACACACCGCTGGTACACTCACATCGAATGGCGTCGCCCCTCTTGTCGCAGCCGTCGTACTGGGGGTCATGCAGCAGGCAGCCCACGAAGCGTGGGATGTTGCCAGGCTGCAGGACCCGCACCAACTCCTCCGTCGCCTCGTTGGTTCCCGCTCCCAGATCGCTCAAGCTACTCAGGAACCTCTGGCCAGAGGTGCACGACGCCAGACACAACAGCATCACCGTCGCCACCAGATTCATCTCTCGTCTGAAAGATACAGTAGCATATATCACACAGGTGTAATATACAACACAATTCGTAAAAAAAAATGTTTAGAATAACAACAGCTTCAGTAATTATGATAGACCTGACCGAGGTAATAAACATGTTGACCTAGTTCACCTAGTTGTGTTTGCGGGGGTTGAGCTTTGCTCTTTTGGTCCGCCTCTCAACTGTTACTAACTGTTTACTAACTACTTTTTTCTCTCTCTCCATACACCAAACACACACACCCCAGGAAGCAGCCGTGACAGCTGACTAACTCCCAGGTACCTATTACTGCTAGGTAACAGGGGCATTCAGGGTGAAAGAAACTTTGCCCATTTGCTCTGAATGGTACGGGAATCGAACCCGCGCCACAGAATTACGAGTCCTGCGCACTATCCATCAGTATACCAGGCCTCCACGTAAGTCTTAGCCAGGTCCTTAGACCTGACCTTAGGTCACGTCTAAGCAAAGTTAGATCAGGTCTAAGCAAGGTTAGGTCAGTTCTAAGCAAGGTTAGGTCAGGTCTAAGCAAGGTTAGATCAGGTCTAAGCAAGATTAGGTCAGGTCTAAGCAAGGTTAGATCAGTTCTAAGCAAGGTTAGGTCAGGTCTAAGCAGGTTAGATCAGGTCTAAACAAGATTAGGTCAGGTCTAAGCAAGGTTAGATCAGGTCTAAGCAAGGTTAGGTCAGTCTAAGCAAGGTTAGATCAGGTCTAAGCAAGATTAGGTCAGGTCTAAGCAGGTTAGATCAGGTCTAAGCAAGGTTAGGTCAGGTCTAAGCAAGGTTAGGTCAGGTCTAAGCAAGGTTAGGTCAGGTCTAAGCAAGGTTAGGTCAGGTCTAAGCAAGGTTAGGTCAGGTCTAAGCAAGGTTAGGTCACATCTGAGCAAGGTTAGGTCAGGTCTAAGCAAGGTTAGGTCAGGTCTAAGCAAGGTTAGGTCAGGTCTAAGCAAGGTTAGGTCAGGTCTAAGCAAGGTTAGGTCAGGTCTAAGCAAGGTTAGGTTAGTCTAAGCAAGGTTAGGTCAGGTCTAAGCAAGGTTAGGTCAGGTCTAAGCAAGGTTAGGTTAGGTCTAAGCAAGGTTAGGTCAGGTCTAAGCAAGGTTAGGTTAGGTGTGTTGGACATAAGAGCAACAC
>WNGS01158522.1:37660-50004 GCA_020271785.1 Procambarus virginalis
AGGGTGTAGTCCACACTGTGAGGGTGTAGTCCACACTGTCAGGTGTAGTCCACACTGTGAGGTGTAGTCCACACTGTGAGGGTGTAGTCCACACTGTCAGGTGTAGTCCACACTGTGGGGTGTGTCCACACTGTCAGGGTGTAGACCACACTGTCAGGGTGTAGTCCACACTGTGAGGGTGTAGTCCACACTGTCAGGGTGTTCCACACTGTCAGGGTGTAGTCCACACTGTCAGGGTGTAGACCACACTGTCAGGGTGTAGTCCACACTGTGAGGGTGTAGTCCACACTGTGAGGGTGTAGTCCACACTGTGAGGGTGTAGACCACACTGTGAGGGGTAGACCACACTGTCAGGGTGTAGACCACACTGTGAGGGTGTAGTCCACACTGTCAGGTTGTAGACCACACTGTCAGGGTGTAGTCCACACTGTGAGGGTGTAGTCCACACTGTGAGGGTGTAGACCCACACTGTGAGGGTGTAGTCCACACTGTGAGGGTGTAGACCACACTGTGAGGGTGTAGACCACACTGTGAGGGCGTAGTCCACACTGTGAGGGTGTAGACCACACTGTGAGGGTGTAGTCCACACTGTGAGGGTGTAGACCACACTGTAGGGTGTAGACCACACTGTCAGGGTGTAGACCACACTGTGAGGGTGTAGTCCACACTGTGAGGGTGTAGACCACACTGTCAGGGTGTAGACCACACTGTCAGGGTGTAGTCCACACTGCCAGGGTGTAGTCCACACTGTGAGGGTGTAGACCACACTGTCAGGGTGTAGTCCACACTGCCAGGGTGTAGTCCACACTGTGAGGGTGTAGACCACACTGTCAGGGTGTAGTCCACACTGTGAGGTGTGTAGACCACACTGTGAGGGTGTAGACCACACTGTCAGGGTGTAGACCACACTGTGAGGGTGTAGTCCACACTGTGAGGGTGTAGACCACACTGTCAGGGTGTAGACCACACTGTAGGGTGTAGACCACACTGTCAGGGTGTAGTCCACACTGCCAGGGTGTAGTCCACACTGTGAGGGTGTAGACCACACTGTCAGGGTAGTCCACACTGTGAGGGTGTAGTCCACACTGTGAGGGTGTAGACCACACTGTGAGGGTGTAGACCACACTGTGAGGGTGTAGTCCACACTGTGAGGTGTAGTCCACACTGTTAGGGTGTAGACACACTGTGAGGGTGTAGACCACACTGTCAGGGTGTAGACCACACTGTGAGGGTGTAGTCCACACTGTGAGGGTGTAGACCACACTGTCAGGGTGTAGACCACACTGTCAGGGTGTAGTCCACACTGTCAGGGTGTAGACCACACTGTGAGGGTGTAGTCCACACTGTGAGGGTGTAGACCACACTGTCAGGGTGTAGTCCACACTGTGAGGGTGTAGACCACACTGTCAGGGTGTAGACCACACTGTCAGGGTGTAGACCACACTGTCAGGGTGTAGTCCACACTGTCAGGGTGTAGACCACACTGTCAGGGTGTAGACCACACTGTCAGGGTGTAGACCACACTGTCAGGGTGTAGTCCACACTGTGAGGGTGTAGACCACACTGTCAGGGTGTAGTCCACACTGTGAGGGTGTAGTCCACACTGTGAGGGTGTAGACCACACTGTCAGGGTGTAGTCCACACTGTGAGGGTGTAGACCACACTGTCAGGATGTAGACCACACTGTCAGGGTGTAGTTCACACTGTGAGGGTGTAGTCCACACTGTGAGGGTGTAGACCACACTGTCAGGGTGTAGTCCACACTGTCAGGGTGCAGACCACACTGTGAGGGTGTAGACCACACTGTCAGGGTGTAGACTACACTGTGAGGGTGTAGACCACACTGTCAGGGTGTAGTCCACACTGTGAGGGTGTAGACCACACTGTGAGGGTGTAGTCCACACTGTCAGGGTGTAGACCACACTGTCAGGGTGTAGTCCACACTGTCAGGGTGTAGTCCACACTGTGAGGGTGTAGACCACACTGTCAGGGTGTAGACCACACTGTGAGGGTGTAGTCCACACTGTCAGGGTGTAGACCACACTGTCAGGGTGTAGTCCACACTGTCAGGGTGTAGCCACACTGTCAGGGTGTAGACCACACTGTCAGGGTGTAGTCCACACTGTCAGGGTGTAGACCACACTGTCAGGGTGTAGGCCACACTGTCAGGGTGTAGTCCACACTGTCAGGGTGTAGGCCACACTGTCAGGGTGTAGACCACACTGTCAGGGTGTAGTCCACACTGTCAGGGTGTAGACCACACTGTCAGGGTGTAGGCCACACTGTCAGGGTGTAGACCACACTGTCAGGGTGTAGGCCACACTGTCAGGGTGTAGACCACACTGTCAGGGTGTAGTCCACACTGTCAGGGTGTAGACCACACTGTCAGGGTGTAGACCACACTGTCAGGGTGTAGACCACACTGTCAGGGTGTAGTCCACACTGTCAGGGTGTAGACCACACTGTGAGGGTGTAGTCCACACTGTCAGGGTGTAGACCACACTGTCAGGGTGTAGGCCACACTGTCAGGGTGTAGACCACACTGTCAGGGTGTAGGCCACACTGTCAGGGTGTAGGCCACACTGTCAGGGTGTAGACCACACTGTCAGGGTGTAGACCACACTGTCAGGGTGTAGACCACACTGTCAGGGTGTAGACCACACTGTCAGGGTGTAGACCACACTGTCAGGGTGTAGACCACACTGTCAGGGTGTAGACCACACTGTCAGGGTGTAGACCACACTGTCAGGGTGTAGTCCACACTGTCAGGGTGTAGACCACACTGTCAGGGTGTAGACCACACTGTCAGGGTGTAGACCACACTGTCAGGGTGTGGGCCACACTGTCAGGGTGTAGACCACACTGTCAGGGTGTAGACCACACTGTCAGGGTGTAGACCACACTGTCAGGGTGTAGACCACACTGTCAGGGTGTAGACCACACTGTCAGGGTGTAGACCACACTGTCAGGGTGTAGGCCACACTGTCAGGGTGTAGACCACACTGTCAGGGTGTGGGCCACACTGTCAGGGTGTAGACCACACTGTCAGGGTGTAGACCACACTGTCAGGGTGTAGACCACACTGTCAGGGTGTAGACCACACTGTCAGGGTGTAGACCACACTGTCAGGGTGTAGACCACACTGTCAGGGTGTAGACCACACTGTCAGGGTGTAGACCACACTGTCAGGGTGTAGACCACACTGTCAGGGTGTAGACCACACTGTCAGGGTGTAGACCACACTGTCAGGGTGTAGACCACACTGTCAGGGTGTAGACCACACTGTGAGGGTGTAGACCACACTGTGAGGGTGTAGACCACACTGTCAGGGTGTAGACCACACTGTCAGGGTGTAGACCACACTGTGAGGGTGTAGACCACACTGTGAGGGTGTAGACCACACTGTGAGGGTGTAGACCACACTGTGAGGGTGTAGACCACACTGTCAGGGTGTAGACCACACTGTCAGGGTGTAGACCACACTGTCAGGGTGTAGACCACACTGTCAGGGTGTAGACCACACTGTCAGGGTGTAGACCACACTGTCAGGGTGTAGACCACACTGTCAGGGTGTAGACCACACTGTCAGGGTGTAGACCACACTATCAGGGTGTAGTCCACACTGTCAGGGTGTAGACCACACTGTCAGGGTGTAGACCACACTGTCAGGGTGTAGTCCACACTGTCAGGGTGTAGACCACACTGTCAGGGTGTAGACCACACTGTGAGGGTGTAGACCACACTGTCAGGGTGTAGACCACACTGTCAGGGTGTAGACCACACTGTGAGGGTGTAGACCACACTGTCAGGGTGTAGACCACACTGTCAGGGTGTAGACCACACTGTCAGGGTGTAGACCACACTGTCAGGGTGTAGACCACACTGTCAGGGTGTAGACCACACTGTCAGGGTGTAGACCACACTGTCAGGGTGTAGACCACACTAGGTGTAGCGCTGGATATTGTTATAGGTAAGAGGTGTGTTGGGATTGAAATCTTTCTGGATGTGGACGATAAGTAGGAATTGTAATGTTGAAACCAAAGTAATTAAATATTTGTCTTTTTCAGACAAATATTTTTTTTAAATATTTTGAACTTGGGAGGTGAAGGAACTTTCAGTGAAGGAAAACTTAGTGACAACGTTGAGTTTTATTAAAGTTTTATTCTCAGACTAAAGACGAATTGAGGAAAATTCGATTATTCTAAATTTACATTTTGTTTCTAATATTTTCAATTGCCATTGTCATTGTCTCGAGTTTTAACATAATTATTTCAACATCAATGTGGAGGCCAAAAAAATTAAGTCTAGTTTAGGTAGACATTCATACTTTGAAAATGTTCTGATTAAATTTTCAGAGTAAAGAAATTACAATAGAGAGAACGACTTTTTTTTTGTCCATAACACTGTTGATCAATTTTCATCACAATATCCTCAAAAATCTTCGTTTTTATGACGGGAAGTTGGCTTGGATAGAACGGAATGTAGAGAGACGACGAGAGCCAGCCAGCAAACACACAAGGGTGTGACGCCGGCAGAATAGGGAGGTGTTGAGGGTGTGGGTGTCAGGCAAGGACAGCCACTGGACGGGCGGCTGTGTGGCGGGAACTCCCTTGAGGCGGTCCAGGTGCGCACGCGCACATCTCTTGCAAATGGCGGCTCGGAAAAGGTCACATAACCTGGCAAGCAACTGAACTAGAGAGCATAACCTTCACGCTCCGTTATCTGCTGAGATGGTGATCGTTCCTTGCGAGCCAGTCTGGGCCAGCCCTCACTGCTGTACCTAGTTGCCCTGAAGCGACCTTTCTCCGGCAGGAGGGACATTCTCACATCCCATACCCGGGGCGCAGATGTCATTGGTGAGCTTCAGGCCCTGCTGCAGCTTCCTGCACTGTTCAGGGATCACCAGGAGACTGTTCTTGATCAAGCACATCTGGTCGATGGTCTCAGGACTGCAGCTGCTGCATTGGAAGTCCTGGGTGTCTAACACCGTTATCAGCACTGTAGGAGAAAGGAAAGAAAGATGTTAATAACGGTGAACTGTGTGTGTTTGTGTATGCACTCACCTAGATGTGCTTGCATGATCGAGCAAGCACACCTGGATGTGCTTGCTCGACCCAAGCACCGCCTTCCGAACGTTCTTACATTAATGCAATGACTCATTCCTCACTCTTTTATCATATTTACATTTATAACTTTGACTCGAATTAGCTTCAACGACTTGTGCGTGTAACTGTTCCTCTTATTAACGGCTCTAACACTGCAAAAATTCTTTCTAACGTCCCTGTGACTCATCTGTCTCTAGTTCCCATCCATGACCCCTCCGTCTGCTGGTTTTACCTTCGAACATTGTTGATTTGTCTACATTGTTAATTTTACTTAGGGAGGATATGATAATATGTAAGAGTCTATATCTCCTTTCTTCCAGTGAGGTAAGATCCAGTTCTGTCTTCCTCGTGGCTCAAGTCCTTCAGCTTGGGAACGAGTCTCGCTGCATATCTTTGGATCGTTTCCTCGTTTTTTTTTTTCATGAGGAGTTCCATGCTGGGGCTGCATATTAAAGTGTAAGTCATGCCTTCACTTCACAAGATATGACTTTGTTCCACAGTCATATCGTGCTCCTGATACGACTACGGAACAGTTTTGGCTCGGACATAACCTTGTTTGCAATATCATTTCCGTAATGTTTCTCTGCCACTCTCCTAGTTTCTGTGTACTCATTCGTGGCCTCATTATGTATATAGTAATTTCCATTTGTTCCGTGTTCTCTGTATTCCATGTTTTGCTACTTCGGTTTGCTTGCAGACACAATGTTTGCCTGTTGAACCATGGGCCGAGGTGTTCCCTTCTCCTGTGTCAGTCCTATCCTCGACTCAGGACCGCCAAGTGTCCGACGTCATCAGTTGTGACTTGTGTAAACCGGTTTTCATTCATAAACAGCGGGTTTTGGCGAGTGCATGGAATCACTTTTGGGTCTTTGTTTAGGGGACGGACTGCCTGTGCAGCCCGGCCTCCAAACAAAGACCCAAAGTCCATGTTCCACTCGTAAATCAGCGGAACGAAATGAAAGTTGTAAAGTTAGATGCATTAAAAGAACTCTGATTTTAAGCCAAGGTTCCACTCCCAGATGCTCTTTCATCTGGCTTGCAGTAGGAATCCTTTTATTGTGCATCATCCTTCTGACTTCTTATTTCCACTGCCAAACATCATTGTTTTGCACTTTTTGGTAATGAGCTTTATTAGCCATGTTGCTGAGAAAAGTTGCAGGTTATTTAGGTCCTAGTATTGCAGGCTCTTTCATTTGTAATCTTTCCTGTTAGGGTTCCCTGAGGATGTTTATTGAGATCCCGAGGATGTTTATTGAGCCCCGAGGATGTTTATTGAGCCCCGAGGATGTTTGTTGAGCCCCTGAAGATGTTTATTGAGCCCCGAGGATGTTTATTGAGCCCCGAGGATGTTTGTTGAGCCCCTGAAGATGTTTATTGAGCCCCGAGGATGTTTATTGAGCCCCTGAGGATGTTTATTGAGCCCCTGAGATGCCTGCAGTGCCCCCTGAGGCTGTCTGCTGAGCCACTGACAGTGGGATCCTAAGCATCCCATCTAGCATATCGCTGTCGATGCTCGGATAGCGTCAAGTTCACACTATTTGATCATGTTCACGGAAGCCCCGACAAGTTGACACTGTGGTCGACTGGGTGACTACTTTAAGCATTAAGCTTAAGCATTAAGCGACAAGGACGGGTGGCAACCAATGTGTCTCTCCAAAAGTCTAGCTAGTGCTAGCAAAACAAAGTAACATTATAGCGAAATGTTGTCAAGAAATAGAAAGTAGTGAAAGGCTCTGCTATCACTCCACCTCACTTTCACCTCAAATAACCTTATGAAATGCAGAAAATAAACAGCTTTTTCTTGATCTTGTAAAAGTTAATATTGCATCATCATGATCATCATGATCATCATGATCATCATGCACGCAACTTGTATTGCTGACACTTTTACCATCCCCGTTGTGAAGCGCACGTGATTGGTCAGTTCGGGCGGGGAACCTTACCCAAGACGGCCCTTTCTCTTTGCAAATCCGTAAAAAAGAAAATGCAACAGTTTTGTCTAACCAGACAGGTACGCACCCAAGCATCCCACCTAACCTAACCTAACCTAACGCATGGAGAGCGTCAATATTACAGCGCTACAAGTCACATTTTTAACGGATTGATATTAGAGAAGAGGAAGAGGAGGATAGCGGGCCCCACACACCGCTGGTACACTCAGACAAAGAGTAGGATAGCGGCCCCACACACCGCTGGTACACTCAGACAAAGAGTAGGATAGCGGCCCCACACACCGCTGGTACACTCAGACAAAGAGTAGGATAGCGGCCCCACACACCGCTGGTACACTCAGACAAAGAGGAGGTTAGCGGGCCCACACACTGCTGGTACACTCAGACAAAGAGGAGGTTAGCGGCCCCACACACCGCTGGTACACTCAGACAAAGAGTAGGATAGCGGCCCCACACACCGCTGGTACACTCAGACGAGGAGGAGGTTAGCGGGCCCACACACCGCTGGTACACTCAGACAAAGAGGAGGTTAGCGGGCCCACACACCGCTGGTACACTCAGACAAAGAGGAGGTTAGCGGCCCCACACACTGCTGGTACACTCAGACAAAGAGGAGGTTAGCGGCCCACACACCGCTGGTACACTCAGACAAAGAGGAGGTTAGCGGCCCACACACCGCTGGTACACTCAGACGAGGAGGAGGTCAGCGGCCCCACACACTGCTGGTACACTCAGACAAAGAGGAGGTTAGCGGGCCCACACACCGCTGGTACACTCAGACAAAGAGGAGGTTAGCGGGCCCACACACCGCTGGTACACTCAGACAAAGAGGAGGTTAGCGGCCCGACACACTGCTGGTACACTCAGACAAAGAGGAGGTTAGCGGGCCCACACACCGCTGGTACACTCAGACAAAGAGGAGGTTAGCGGCCCCACACACCGCTGGTACACTCAGACGAGGAGGAGGTCAGCGGCCCCACACACTGCTGGTACACTCAGACAAAGAGGAGGTTAGCGGGCCCACACACCGCTGGTACACTCAGACAAAGAGGAGGTTAGCGGGCCCACACACCGCTGGTACACTCAGACAAAGAGGAGGTTAGCGGCCCCACACACTGCTGGTACACTCAGACGAGGAGGAGGTTAGCGGCCCCACACACTGCTGGTACACTCAGACGAGGAGGAGGTCAGCGGCCCCACACACTGCTGGTACACTCAGACAAAGAGGAGGTTAGCGGCCCCACACACTGCTGGTACACTCAGACGAGGAGGAGGTTAGCGGGCCCCACACACTGCTGGTACACTCAGACGAGGAGGAGGTCAGCGGCCCCACACACTGCTGGTACACTCAGACAAAGAGGAGGTTAGCGGCCCCACACACCGCTGGTACACTCAGACGAGGAGGAGGGTAGCGGGCCCACACACCGCTGGTACACTCAGACGAGGAGGAGGTTAGCGGGCCCCACACACCGCTGGTACACTCAGACGAGGAGGAGGTTAGCGGGCCCACACACCGCTGGTACACTCAGACAAAGAGGAGGTTAGCAGCCCCACACACCGCTGGTACACTCAGACGAGGAGGAGGTTAGCGGGCCCACACACCGCTGGTACACTCAGACAAAGAGGAGGTTAGCAGCCCCACACACCGCTGGTACACTCAGACAAAGAGGAGGATAGCGGGCCCCACACACCGCTGGTACACTCAGACAAAGAGGAGGATAGCTGCCCCACACACCGCTGGTACACTCAGACGAGGAGGAGGTTAGCGGGCCCACACACCGCTGGTACACTCAGACAAAGAGGAGGTTAGCGGGCCCACACACCGCTGGTACACTCAGACGAAGGAGGATAGCGGCCCCACACATCGCTGGTACACTCAGACGAGGAGGAGGTTAGCGGGCCCACACACCGCTGGTACACTCAGACAAAGAGGAGGTTAGCGGGCCCACACACCGCTGGTACACTCAGACGAGGAGGAGGTTAGCGGGCCCCACACACCGCTGGTACACTCAGACACAGATAAGGTTAGCGGCCCCACACACCGCTGGTACACTCAGACGAGGAGGAGGTTAGCGGCCCCACACACCGCTGGTACACTCAGACAAAGAGGAGGTTAGCGGGCCCACACACCGCTGGTACACTCAGACAAAGAGGAGGTTAGCGGCCCCACACACTGCTGGTACACTCAGACAAAGAGGAGGTTAGCGGGCCCACACACCGCTGGTACACTCAGACAAAGAGGAGGTTAGTGGGCCCACACACCGCTGGTACACTCAGACATAGAGGAGGTTAGCGGGCCCACACACCGCTGGTACACTCAGACGAGGAGGAGGTTAGCGGCCCCACACACTGCTGGTACACTCAGACAAAGAGGAGGTTAGCGGCCCACACACCGCTGGTACACTCAGACAAAGAGGAGGTTAGCGGGCCCACACACCGCTGGTACACTCAGACAAAGAGGAGGTTAGCGGGCCCACACACCGCTGGTACACTCAGACAAGGAGGAGGTTAGCGGCCCCACACACTGCTGGTACACTCAGACGAAGAGGAGGTTAGCGGGCCCCACACACCGCTGGTACACTCAGACAAAGAGGAGGTTAGCGGGCCCACACACTGCTGGTACACTCAGACGAAGAGGAGGTTAGCGGGCCCCACACACCGCTGGTACACTCAGACGAGGAGGAGGTTAGCGGGCCCACACACCGCTGGTACACTCAGACAAAGAGGAGGTTAGCGGCCCCACACACCGCTGGTACACTCAGACGAAGAGGAGGTTAGCGGCCCACACACCGCTGGTACACTCAGACAAAGAGGAGGTTAGCGGGCCCACACACCGCTGGTACACTCAGACGAAGGAGGATAGCGGCCCCACACACCGCAGGTACACTCAGACAAGGAGGAGGTTAGCGGGCCCACACACCGCTGGTACACTCAGACAAAGAGGAGGTTAGCGGGCCCACACACCGCTGGTACACTCAGACGAGGAGGAGGTTAGCGGCCCCACACACCGCTGGTACACTCAGACGAGAGGAGGTTAGCGGGCCCCACACACCGGTGGTACACTCAGACGAAGGAGGATAGTGGGCCCACACACCGCTGGTACACTCAGACAGAAAGGAGGTTAGCGGGCCCCACACACCGCTGGTACACTCAGACAAGGAGGAGGTTAGCGCGCCCCACACCCGCTGGTACACTCAGACAAAGAGGAGGTTAGCGGGCCCACACACCGCTGGTACACTCAGACGAGAGGAGGTTAGCGGCCCCACACACCGCTGGTACACTCAGACAAGAGGAGGTTAGCGGCCCCACACACTGCTGGTACACTCAGACGAGGAGGAGGTTAGGGCCCACACACCGATGGTACACTCAGACAAAGAGGAGGTTAGCGGCCCACACACCGCTGGTACACTCAGACAAAGAGGAGGTTAGCGGCCCCACACACTGCTGGTACACTCAGACAAAGAGGAGGTTAGCGGGCCCACACACCGCTGGTACACTCAGACAAAGAGGAGGTTAGCGGCCCACACACCGCTGGTACACTCAGACAAAGAGGAGTTAGCGGCCCCACACCCTCTGGTACACTCAGACAAGAGGAGGTTAGCGGCCCACACACCGCTGGTACACTCAGACAAAGAGGAGGTTAGCGGCCCCCCCACCGCTGGTACACTCAGACAAGGAGGAGGTTAGCGGGCCCACACCGCTGGTACACTCAGACGAGGAGGAGGTTAGCGGCCCCACACACTGCTGGTACACTCAGACAAAGAGGAGGTTAGCGGGCCCACACACCGCTGGTACACTCAGACAAAGAGGAGGTTAGCGGCCCACACACCGCTGGTACACTCAGACAAAGAGGAGGTTAGCGGCCCCACACACTGCTGGTACACTCAGACGAGGAGGAGGTTAGCGGCCCCACACACTGCTGGTACACTCAGACAAAGAGGAGGTTAGCGGCCCCCACACCCGCTGGTACACTCAGACGAGGAGGAGGTTAGCGCCCCACACACCGCTGGTACACTCAGACAAAGAGGAGGTTAGCGGCCCCACACACCGCTGGTACACTCAGACAAAGAGGAGGTTAGCGGGCCCACACACCGCTGGTACACTCAGACAAAGAGGAGGTTAGCGGGCCCCCACACCGCTGGTACACTCAACAAAGAGGAGGTTAGCGGCCCCACACACCGCTGGTACACTCAGACAGAGGAGGTTAGCGGCCCACACACCGCTGGTACACTCAGACAAAGAGGAGGTTAGCGGGCCCCACACACCGCTGTTACACTCAGACGAGAGGAGGTTAGCGGGCCCACACACTGCTGGTACACTCAGACAAAGAGGAGGTTAGCGGGCCCACACACCGCTGGTACACTCAGACAAAGAGGAGGTAGCGGCCCACACACCGCTGGTACACTCAGACAAAGAGGAGGTTAGCGGCCCACACACCGCTGGTACACTCAGACGAGGAGGAGGTTAGCGCCCCACACACCGCTGGTACACTCAGACAAGGAGGAGGTTAGCGGGCCCCACACACCGCTGGTACACTCAGACGAGGAGGAGGTTAGCGGCCCCACACACCGCTGGTACACTCAGACAAAGAGGAGGTTAGCGGCCCCACACACCGCTGGTACACTCAGACAAAGAGGAGGTTAGCGGCCCACACACCGCTGGTACACTCAGACAAAGAGGAGGTTAGCGGGCCCCACACACCGCTGGTACACTCAGACAAAGAGGAGGTTAGCGGCCCCACACACCGCTGGTACACTCAGACAAAGAGGAGGTTAGCGGGCCCCACACACCGCTGGTACACTCAGACAAAGAGGAGGTTAGCGGGCCCCACACACCGCTGTTACACTCAGACGAGAGGAGGTTAGCGGGCCCACACACCGCTGGTACCTCAGACAAAGAGGAGGTTAGCGGGCCCACACACCGCTGGTACACTCAGACAAAGAGGAGGTTAGCGGGCCCACACACCGCTGGTACACTCAGACAAAGAGGAGGTTAGCGGCCCCACACACCGCTGGTACACTCAGACGAGAAGAGGTTAGCGGCCCCACACACCGCTGGTACACTCAGACAAAGAGGAGGTTAGCGGCCCCACACACCGCTGGTACACTCAGACAAAGAGGAGGTTAGCGGCCCACACACCGCTGGTACACTCAGACAAGAGGAGGTTAGCGGCCCCACACCCGCTGGTACACTCAGACAAAGAGGAGGTTAGCGGCCCCACACACCGCTGGTACACTCAGACAAAGAGGAGGTTGCGGGCCCACACACCGCTGGTACACTCAGACAA
>WNGS01158522.1:77498-94439 GCA_020271785.1 Procambarus virginalis
ATATATATATATATATATACTATATATAATATATATATATATATCTATATATATATATATATATATATATATATATATATATATAATATATATAAAATACATATAATATGAAAATACGAATGCATATTATATTATATACACTATATACATATATTTTAAACTGGAATATATTTAGTAAAAAAAAATTACATGTTCATATAATGTATAAAATATTTGTATCTCGACTTAAAATATCTACCTGAACACAAGTAGCAATATACTCGCACAAACACACATACCTACACAAAATAACAAAATCTATATAAATGCATATAAACAGACGTAAGGAACAATGGCTGTAGTCATGAGAGCTAAGCCACACACACCAGAAGATGACGACGACGACGGTTCTAGTGATGCAAATATATTTATAAACGTTAATGTTCTTGGCGCTAAAGTCTTGCACGTTTGTCCGGAATGTTATGTCCAACTTTCCATGGTGACGCGTCCATTCTGTACTGGGTCACGGGGTGGTTTTATCCCCCTCCCTCCTCCCCCCCCACACACACACGTACACACACACACGCACACACACACGCACACACAATGTACAGGTCTTGCTGTTTCCATAACCACTTGATCCATAATCCCAGTGATATTTATATCCAAGTTTGACTCGCGTGACTAAGCGTTACTCTTCAGTGCATTTTCCTTTTGTTGTAAGGGTAATGTCCGTGTTTTGACTCGAGAGTGTACGCTTCACGGTCTGGCTTCTCTCGTATATTCTGTGTAATCACATCTTGTACTTGCTTGTTTCTTACTTTGATTTGTTTCCTGATTAATATACTTGTACAGTATATTCTGTATTGTTGTGGCACATTTAGCCTGGTCTTAATACCAATACAAGTACAGGTAGAGAGGATCTGCCAAAGTGTTACACTGTCGTGGTGAGGAGGCTCACGGACCACTCCCTGGGGGCAGTGAGGGGTGTCTTGGCCCCTTCTCCTGCCCCTTCTTTGGTTGCTGTACGTGCGAAGGGACACGAACGTATTCTTGTGAGTCAACGGACCTCCCGCTGGAGGTGGTTGGGTGTCCAGGCTGGGGTGAAAGGGAGACTGAGGTGTTTACATCAGTGTGGGAGGATGTATGAGGCGGCAGGACTCTCATTACACACTGAAATCACAATAGCGTGATGCATCAAATAAACAAATCCACAAGAGCCGTGACGAGGGTTCGAACCTACGTCCGAGAGGATCCCAGACGCTGCCTTAATCGACTGAGCTACGACATGAAAAAGAATTGCAACCGGAAGTTGCAATTCTTTTTTGCAATTGCAATTTTGCAATTGAATTTACTCTGAAGATCCGAGTAAAGTCAGTAGAACTTCTGGTTGCAATTCTTTTCATGTCGTAGCTCAGTCGATTAAGGCAGCATCTGGGACGTACATAGGTTCGAACCCTCGTCACGGCCCTTGTGGATTTGTTCGCAGTAGGACTCCCTGTTAAAAAGGTGGAGCACTGCTGGGGACGACGCACCCTTCCTGCACTGGTCCAGCGCTCGGCCTCCCTGGCTGCCCTGGTTGGAGGTATCCCTTGGCTCCAGAACCCAGACTTTTAGAAGTGATGCTGTATGGAAACTGAACCACTTCTCTTGCCCAGGCTCGTGGGGGTGGGCGACCAGGTCCCCCGAGACGACTGTGATGGAAGACCGGGATTTGTAGCCCCCACTACATTGGGACCCAGACCAAACTGCTTCATTGACCCTCTTGACTACCCCTCTCTGCTCCCTTCCCATCTCTGTTGCAGGGTTGAGTTCCAAGGCCCTAGTGATGACCAGCTCATCATCTGGAGCAGCTCCTTCTCTCAGTGTGATAACTGCACCTTTTACCCTCCATCTTACTGGGGGTGCTCGGTGTCGTTCCCTCCGCAGATGCACCCACACAATTCCTTCCAGTTCTACTGCGTTCCAAGCCTTGTTTGGTCCTTCTTCATGCATTCAGTACCTTGATCTCAACCATGTGGATTCTACACGTCCTGATGATTTCTTCCTCCATAAACACCTCGTTGATTCGGTGGATATCTTTGCTACTTATAACCCCCACTCATACTGGTACACGTGTCGTTGCTGCTCCTTCTCAGGAAGCAGCTGCCTGCTTAGCCTCGTTGTCCACCATTGTGGAGATCCCTATTCGGATCTCCAAAAATGCCTGGTAAAATGCCAGCACTGGCAGTTATTCTTCCACACCATGTTGCGACTGGTGTTAGGGACCTGAAAGACTGCCACGAGGATATTAAACATATCCTTGAAGCCCAAGGCCATTCTATCCTCCAGGTTGATACATTCACTCGATCCCCGTGTGGTCGCGTCGTCTACCACCTCGAGTTGTGAAGATTACTTTTGATAGTAGGTCCCTTACGCCTTCCATGATTCTTGCTGGTGCCAGATGCTCCATTCAGGAGTACATTCCCTCTCCTAGACTCTGCAATAGGTGCTGGAAATTTGGGCATGGTCCCATCAAATGCACAAGTGCAGTGTCTCTATGCCCCTTTTGTGGGGACTTGGGTCACTCTAAGACAGTGCTCTTCTTCCCAAGCTCACTGCATTAATTGCGGTGACGCCTACCCTACCTTCTCCCGCGCATGTATGCACTACAAATTTGAGGAGGCCATCCATAATTTGAAACACTGCGATCGTTTGTATATCCCTGAGGTGAGATGCCAAGTGCTACTCGTTCCTCTTTTACTGGCATGTCTTATGCTCGTGTGTTGCGTTCCGCCTCTCCTCACCTTTTCTTCCTTTCTCTGTCTTACAACCATTTCCAGGTCTTGGACCTGGACTCTCCCACCACCACCTCACCTGCTCCTTTACATTCTGAACCAGAAGGTCTTCCTCCTAGTTCTCTGTCTGGTGTTTCATTCCTTCCTTCACAGTCTGCCCTGTCTCCTGTGCCCTCTTTCCCTTCTCCCCTTGGTCCTTCTTCCCAGCCCTTCCCTCTGTCTTTTGCCCCTCCTGTCTGACCAGGCTGTTGTCCATCCATCTCCCGGCAATCTTCATATTAATTGCTCCCATTCTCCTTCTCCTGTTGAGACTATGAAAGCTGTCGCCCAGTACATTGTTGCTGGCACACCTGTCTCTTTAAGTCAGAAACGTAAACCTGGCTCCTCTCCTTCTTCCTTCCCGGCAGGTACGAAGGCATTGCTTTCTTCACCACCTTCCGACTCTGACTCTATCTCTGCATCCCTTCCATTTCGGTGGTCGAGTCCCCTGTCCCAGCCATGGAGGTTCCCTTGGTCCTCGATTCTCTCTCGGTTGCTGCCCTTGATGAGGTGTGTTCCCCTGTTTCTGTCCTCCCTCCCCCTGATTCCCTTGACCGCCCCTCTCCAATGCCTCCTCCCACTCCGGACTCGTGAGTGGATTTAAAATATTCGTGGATTTTATCCCAACTTCCATGAACTCCATCTTCTGATAACACAGTTTTCACCGCTTTATGTCCGTCTCCAGAAGCCGATGCTTGGCGCTCGTCCTGGTCACTTCCATGGTTATTCCTTTCTCTTTCCCCCTCCAGCTTTTGATGGGGCCCATAACTCTACTGCTCTCATGATCTGTCATGACATTCCCTTCATCCCCTTACTTTTTGAGTCGCCCATTCAGTGTTCTGCTGCCCGTATCTTTGTGAGTAAATGGTAAACAGTCTGTTCCATTTATCTCTCCCCAAATGTCCCACTATCTTTTCCTGATCTTAAACACCTGTTGGACTCCTTACCAATGCCTGTGCTCCTGTTGGGTGATTTTAACTGCCGGCATACTCTCTTGAGTGATGCTCTGACAAACATGCGGGGCTGGCTTCTTGAACCATTTGTCCTCTCTTCTTCTATCTCTTCTGAATTCTGGCGAACCCACTCATGTTGACTACCACACTCGCACCCTCTCCTGTCGTGATCTTTCTCTCTGCTCGTCTTCTCTTTATTTAGATTTCACATGGCGGGTTCTTGATGACCTCCATAACAGTGACCATTTCCTCATCCTTCACACCTTTTTCTCTTTTCACCCTCCTCCTTTCTTAGGTGGTAGTTTGCCAAACCTGACTGGAATCTGTTCACCCTACATACTACTCTTTCCGATCTCTCTGCTCTGCCTCGCCGTCGGGCCCTTCTTCTTTTTCATGACACCATATTAGATGCTGCCCTCCACTCTATTCCTCGTCCTACCTCCCGTGCATGCAGAAGTGCGTTCCCTGGTGGTATGCAGACTGTGCTTGGGCTGTCCACTGTAAGCGTGCAGCCTGAAAGAAACACCGATGCCGGCAGACAGCTGATTCTTTTATTTCGTTTCGGAATGCGAGTGCAGTGGCGGTAGCCAGTAGGACTGTCCATATGGTTAAATGTGAGAGTTGGAATTCTTATGTCTCCACCATTACGACGATACTCCTTGACCCCCAAATCAGGAAGAAAATCCACAAGATAGAGGGCAAATTTGTTCCAGATATCTTTCACCTCCAAGGTACTATTGTGGTGGATTCAGTGTTGGTAGTGACCGAACTGAATTCCCACTTTCTGACTGTTAGTTCTAGTTCTCATCTTCCTCTGTCTTTCCTTATTCGTATTCCTCTCCTTGAATCTTGTCCCTTAGATTTTCACACTCATCTCCAGCTTCCCAATAACAATCCCTTCTCTCTCTCCAAACTTCAGTCTACCATGGCCCTCTGCGGCTCTACAGCAATGGGCTCAGATGATTCATTATGAGATGCTTCATCATCTCCCTCCTTGCTCGTTTCAGTATTTACTGTTTCTGTATAACCGTATCTGGGAGTCGTCGTCAGTCCCTGAGGACTGGCTCGAGGCGGTTGTTCAGAAACCAGGGTCTCTAGGGACATTCTCTAAGGACTTCCGCCCCATTGTCCCTCATGAGTTGCATTTGCAAACTCTTTGAATGTATGGTCAATGTCTGTCTGATGTGGTTCTTGGAACACTATCACCTCCTCTTCCCTTCTCAATTTGGCTTTTGCAAGTGCCACAGCACAGCTGATGTCTTGGTGTACTTGGAGGTCTTGAACACAAGGTAGTGTTCTGAGCACTACTCTTTTCCTGGTTGCCCTCAATGGCCTTCTTTCCTTCCTTCCCTCTGGCATCTTCGAGGTGATACTGTCTAGTCCTTTGCTGTCGAGGCGATGACTCACCTTTCCTTCAACGGTGGCTTCAACTTGCGATTGATGTCGTGTTGTCTTGGGCCACCAATCATGGCTTCAAGTTCTCTACAACTAAAACTTGGTCTATGACTTTTTCTCGGAAACAGGTCGTTCTTTGTCCCCCCCTCTGTCGCTTTATGGTCATCCCCTTGTGTACAAAGATTCTGCTAAGCTTTTGGGGTTAATCTTTGACACTCGTTTGCCTTTGAGGCCCCATATCTCTTAGCTATGAGTTGAATGCTCTAAGGCCATTATCTTACTTGAGGTCTTGTCCCATACTTCGTGAGGAGTGGATAGGCGCACGTTCCTCTCTTTATATTCCTCTCTCGTACTGTCTAAACTTGATTATGGTTGCCCTGCTTACTCGTCTGCTTCTCCTTCTACTCCAACTTTTGTTCGACTCCTACCCTAAGCCTGTATGTTGAAACTGGCGTCCTGTCACTACAGGATCGCCGTGATTGCAACTGTCTTCGTTACCTTGCACGGTCCCTACAACACCCTCACTCTCACCTATGTTGTGCTTTGACTTTTACCCCTCCTGTGGTCCCTGTTCCTCTTCACCACCTACCTCTTTCTGTATGTATGTCTCGCCTACAAGATTCTCTTTCGGTTTGCGTTACCATTATTTCTCATGTTGTGTCGTCCTTGCCCCCGTGGAGAGTCTCCCTTCCTAAGTTTTATAAAACCTTGACCCACATCACTAAAGCTTTTCACCCTCCTACAGTTCTGAAACGCCTTTTCCTTGAACACTTTTCTTCATAGTCCCACTCCATTTCTGTCTTCAGTGATGGGGTCTAAGTCTGCAGATGGTGTAGGCTACTCCAGAGACTAACATCTTCATAGCCAGAACTTTATGCTATTTTGTATGCTCTTCGTCAACTGCTTTCTTGCTATCAATCCTCCTCTGTTGTTGTAGTTGACTCTCGCAGTGCCCTCATGACTCTGAAGTCCTTTAATCCAGTCCATCCTGTGGTAGTCGAAATTCAACAGTGGCTGTTTCTTATCTCCAGCAGAGTTAAGATGGAGGAGCTTTGCTGGGTTCCCAGCCATACTGGTGTGTCCTTAAATGAGCGTAGGGACACTGTTGCTAAGGAGACTATCCTCACTTGTCCCATCTCCCGTAAAGGTGTTCCTTATTCTGACTTCTACCCAGTTATTCAGTCCTCCATCCATGCCCGTTGGCAGGGTCATTGGTCTTTTGTTACTGGTAACACACTGGGTGCTCTTAATGATAGTGTGTCCCTGTGGCCTTTCTCCTACCACCGTAAATGTCGGTGGGAAACGTCTCTGGCGAGGTTACGTATTGGCCATACATACTGAACTCACGGACACTTAATGGAGCGCCGCCCTGCTCCTTAGTGTCCAAACTGCATTGTTCTTCTTACTGTTGTGCATATCCTTGTTGAATGTTTCGACTTCCAGGACGAGGGTGTGTCTTGCTTGCCCACCGTCCCTCGTGGTCACTTGTCCCTCAAAAGAATTCTTGGTGATTCAGATATCTTTGATATCGTTCGCCTTATGCACTTTTATTCTCGTATTGGCATCCTCAGTAATATTTAGCGCCTTCTGATTATTCCGCACATTTGATAGTGCTACACAGCCTTCCCGGCTTGGTGCCTTCTTTTGATAATTACTTTACAGATGATCTGTAAAAGCCATGTGTCTGTTTTCAACAAGAAATGATCAGGGACTCGTAAGACAGTTGACGACGTTCTAGGCTCTCAATCAGGGATCCCGGAATCGATTCCCGGGCGGGACAGAAATGCCTGGACATGTTTCGTTTTACCTAATACCTCTGTTCGCAATAAATAAGCACCCTGGAGTTAGGCAACTGTTGTGTGAGGTTTCGTCCTGTGCAACACCCATAACAGTTTATATATTATATTATATATATATATATATATATATATATATATATATATATATATATATATATATATATATATATATATATATATATATATATATATGAGCCTAAAGAATATAAATACACAGGCCTCCGGTCTCCAACAAATTGAAATAATAATACATGTCTAACCTACTCTTGAAACAAATCATTTTTGATCCCAGACTTTGATGTGTTATGTTATGAACATAAGAGGTGGTGTTAGGCACACCACCGGAGAACACTCAAGCTTCAAGTGCTCCTGTGAAATATTAAAAATAAAATAGTTTAGTTAATTCCCTGTGTATATTATAGCCATGATGTGGGTGGTAGCGGACCCTGCCGCCACCTGCCTCACCCTCAGAGGTGAAGTGTTGCTTGTAGTTACAAGTAGTTACAAGTTTACATCTTGAGTGATGTAGTCCTTATCACTCACCATCATGGGGATGGTGAGTGATGGACTCGGCAACACGGGTGAGTCATGAGTCATGGGGCGAGTGTAGGTGAACAGGCGGGAAGGTGTTGAGGACAGACTGACGTTACATGAGGGGCAACAGGGTCTGGACCGACACTTTCACCGCGGTGAAAGTGAAGGAGCAAGTTGCCACACGGGTGTGAGGGTGAGGGTCATGCTTAGTGTGTAGCTAGGTCCGTCAGTCTATGTAGGGTGACACGCGCCGAGGTTGGGTGGCGGGACACGCGCGCCGTGGCTGGGTGGTGGGACACGCGCGCCGTGGCTGGGTGGTGGGACACGCGCGCCGTGGCTGGGTGGTGGGACACGCGCGCCGTGGCTGGGTGGTGGGACACGCGCGCCGTGGCTGGGTGGTGGGACACGCGCGCCGTGGCTGGGTGGCGGGACACGCGCGCCGTGGCTGGGTGGCGGGACACGCGCGCCGTGGCTGGGTGGTGGGACACGCGCGCCGTGGCTGGGTGGTGGGACACGCGCGCCGTGGCTGGGTGGTGGGACACGCGCGCCGTGGCTGGGTGGTGGGACACGCGCGCCGTGGCTGGGTGGCGGGACACACGCGCCGTGGCTGGGTGGTGGGACACACGCGCCGTGGTTGGGTGGTGGGACACGCGCGCCGTGGTTGGGTGGTGGGACACACTGTGGTTGGGTGGCGGGACACACGCGCCGGCCGTGGTTGGGTGGTGGGACACACGCGCCGTGGTTGGGTGGTGGGACACGCGCGCCGTGGCTGGGTGGTGGGACACACTGTGGTTGGGTGGTGGGACACACGCGCCGGCCGTGGCTGGGTGGTGGGACACGCGCGCCGTGGCTGGGTGGTGGGACACACTGTGGTTGGGTGGTGGGACACACGCGCCGGCCGTGGCTGGGTGGTGGGACACGCGCGCCGTGGTTGGGTGGTGGGACACGCGCGCCGTGGCTGGGTGGTGGGACACACTGTGGTTGGGTGGTGGGACACACGCGCCGGCCGTGGCTGGGTGGTGGGACACACGCGCCGTGGTTGGGTGGTGGGACACGCGCGCCGTGGCTGGGTGGTGGGACACACTGTGGTTGGGTGGTGGGACACACGCGCCGGCCGTGGCTGGGTGGCGGGACACACGCGCCGTGGTTGGGTGGTGGGACACGCGCGCCGTGGCTGGGTGGTGGGACACACTGTGGTTGGGTGGTGGGACACACGCGCCGTGGCTGGGTGGTGGGACACACGCGCCGTGGCTGGGTGGTGGGACACACGCGCCGTGGCTGGGTGGTGGGACACACGCGCCGTGGCTGGGTGGTGGGACACACGCGCCGTGGTTGGGTGGTGGGACACACGCGCCGTGGCTGGGTGGTGGGACACACGCGCCGGCCGTGGCTGGGTGGTGGGACACACCGTGGTTGGGTGGTGGGACACACGCGCCGTGGCTGGGTGGTGGGACACACGCGCCGTGGCTGGGTGGTGGGACACACTGTGGTTGGGTGGTGGGACACACGCGCCGTGGTTGGGTGGTGGGACACACGCGCCGTGGCTGGGTGGTGGGACACACGCGCCGGCCGTGGCTGGGTGGTGGGACACACCGTGGTTGGGTGGTGGGACACACGCGCCGNCACATACCAGGTACCTATTTACTGGTAGATGAACAGCGGCATCAGGTGAAAGGAAATGCTGCCAAATTGTTTCTGCTCTGACCAAATTCGAACGAGGTCCCGCCCCACTCTCTCTCTCTCTCTCTTCTCCCCTCCCTCCCCCCTCCCCCCCCTCCCACCTTACCATCATACTTTAGACCAAGTGTCAATGACTCGTCACTGGCTGTGTTAATAACTTTCTAATTACCTTTTCTATTTATCTTCATTAGTGGTGTGGCTCCCCGCCTGATGGTGGCGGCGGTTGGGTCGTGATGACCTCACAGTGGTGGTCACTACAGGTCGCTGGGTCATGATGACCCCACAGTGGTGGTCACTACAGGTAGCTGGGTTGTCATGACCCAGTAGTGAGGGTCACTACACAACACTGGTCATCACAAGCGGGGTATCATGGTGACACAGCAACAGTGGGGGGTGGTGGCCAGGGAGGTGTAGTGACTAATCATTGAGGTTCAGTAAACATTACCACCAACATTATACTCACACTAGACGTAAACGCTTTTAAAACAGCCACGTTGCTTCAGCAATCATAACCTTGTGTGTATATATACATTTTATACATATATATATATATATATATATATATATATATATATATATATATATATATATATATATATATATATATAAAACAGGACACCTAGGGGAGAACCCATGGCAACCCCATGTGGCTAAAGTGTCGCGTCAGACTAGAAATAAAAATGAATTTTGGAGAATTGATTTTTCATTTACCGTCAACAGTAAAAAGAAACATAAGGAAGATCGAGAAAATTCGTGTTAGAATTATAATCTTACTTTTTCGGTCATATTTAATAATATATTATATATATATATATATATATATATATATATATATATATATATATATATATATATATATATATATATATATATATATATATATATATCACTAAGAACTCTTTGACCGACCAGGATTCGAACCCATGCCGTCCAGGATCACCCCTAAACGTACACAGTACCGTGACCACCGCACCAATGATCGTCTATAAGGATTGGTCAGTCTTGGCGCTTATTATAGACGATCATTGGTGCGGTGGTCACGGTACTGTGTACGTTTAGGGGTGATCCTGGACGGCATGGGTTCGAATCCTGGTCGGGTCAAAGAGTTCTTAGTGATATATGGCTTGCACGTTCATGTAGCTTTCTCACATATATATATATATATATATATATATATATATATATATATATATATATATATATATATATATATGTCGTACCTAGTATCCAGAGCGCACTTCTCGGCCCACTATGCAAGGCCCGATTACTATATTACATTAGGAACATAAATTATTGACTTAGTTGTGTTAGTTTAGGTTAGGTTAAGATAGGTTAGGTTAGGTTAGGTTGGGTTGGTTAGGTTCAGTCATATATCTACGATAGTTTTAACTCAAATGAAAAGAAATTAACTCATACATAATGAAATGGATAGTTTTATCATTTCATAAGAAAAAAATTCGAAAAATATATAAATTCTGGAAAACTTGGCTTATTAGGCAATTCGGGCCCTTCATAGTAGGCCGAGTACTGCATTCTGGCTACTAGTAGGTATCCGTCAATCCCGTGGGGTTATGGAGTTGTGCCCTGGGTGTCTAGTTGTTGTAGTGTAGTTGGATGCAGCGCTTGCTGTGGCTGTGAAGGCCAACCCGAGAATGACAGTCCCGACTGCAGCGAGCGCAGATAAACGCCGAGGCGGGTGCGTCTGACAGTGGTCGAGACCTCCTCTGAAGTCTATTATCCTTCGCCTGCCTCTTCAGTTCATCCTCGAATTGCTGGAGTCCCTTCTGCACTTTACATCCCCAGGCAGATCTGTCCGCAGCTGCTGCCTCCCAAGTGTTGATGTCGATGTTCATCTGCTTGAGGTCGCGTTTGCAGGCATCTTTGAAACGCAGCTGAGATCTTCTGGTGGGTCTCCTTCCTGATGCCAGTTCTCCATACAAGAGGTCCTTTGGTATGCGGCCATCGACCATGCGTGTGACATGTCCCAGCCATCGCATGCGTCTCTGTTTCAGAAGAGTGAACATTGAAGGGACTCCTGTTCTCTCGAGTACAGTGTTGTTGGTGACGTGGTCTTTCCATGTGATGTCAAGGATGTGTCTCAGGTTCCGCATGTGAAAGGTATTAAGCCGTCTCTCCTGGCGAGAGCGCAGGGTCCAGGATTCCGAGCCGTAGAGAAGTGTACTCACCACACATGCCATGTAGACTTGTGCCTTGGTGTGCACTGTCAGTTTGGCATTTTCCCAAACGCGCTTTGTGAGCCTGGCCAGTGTTGTTGCGGCCTTCCCGATACGCCTGTTGAGCTCAGTGTCCAGGGAAAGGGTGTCTGAGATTGTGGAGCCCAGGTACACAAACTCGTGAACTGCCTCCAGCATATAGTCTGCTATATTTATACAGGGTAGCTCATTGACATCTTGTCCCATCACCTGTGTCTTCTTCAGGCTGATTGTCAGGCCGAATGCAGAACAGGCTGCGGCAAAGCGGTTGAGTAGCTGCTGCAGGCCTTCTGCTGTGTGTGTGGTGATCGCTGCATCGTCGGCGAAGAGGATTCGCATCTGTACTTTTGTTTTTGCTCGGAGTCTGGATAGATTATAGAGCTTTCCATCGGATCTTGTACGGAGATAGATGCTTTCTGTGGTTGTTCCAAAGGCATGCTTGACGAGGATCGCGAAGAAGATGCCGAACAGGGTTGGAGCAAGAACACACCCCTGTTTAACACCACTGTTAATGTTGAATGGTTCAGAAGTTGAGCCGTCGTACACGACTGTCCCCTTCATGTCCTTGTGGAACGATTGTATCATGCTGAGTAGGATGAGTGGACAGCCAATTTTGGCCAAGATCTTGAAGAGTCCATCCCTACTTACGAGGTCGAAGGCCTTTGTAAGGTCAATGAAGGCAATGTACAAGGCTTTTCTCTGCTCCCTGCACTTTTCTTGAAGCTGTCTCAGGGAGAACACCATGTCAGTGGTCGACCTCTCTGCTCGGAAACCACACTGTGACTCGGGGTACACTCTTTCGGCAAGAATCTGAAGCCTGACCAAAACGACCCTGGCAAAGAGTTTGCCAACGGCCCTGAGGAGGGATATGCCGCGATAGTTGTTGACATCGCTTCTGTCACCTTTATTTTTGTAGAGAGTGATGATGTTTGCATCTCTCATGTCTTGTGGCACCGAGCCCTCTCTCAGCACTGGCACAGAAGTTCATGAAGCTCAGATTTAAGTGTTCCACGAGCGCACTTGAGAACTTCAGGCGGAATCCCGTCGTCTCCTGGGGCCTTCCCTGAGGAAAGAGAATCCACTGCTTTCTCAACTTTTCCACAGTTGGTTCAAGATCAAGTTCTTCCATGATGGGCAGGCATGCATCCAAAGCCTCTACGCTGACCAAGTTCTCTCTGGAGTAGAGTTCAGAGTAATGTTCCACCCAGCGATTCATCTGTTGATCACGGTCTTTAATGATCTCTCCAGTGGCTGACTTTAGAGGAGCCGTCCGGTTTTGTGTAGGGCCTGTTGCCTGTTTGATCCCTTCGTACATGCCTCTTATGTTGCCAACAGTGGCCGCAGTCTGGATGCTGGAACAGAGTCGAAGCCAGTAATCGTTAGCACAACGCCTAGCAGTTTGTTGAACTCTACTGCGGGCAGTACGGAGGGCCTGTAGGTTCCTTTCTGAGGGCAGGTTCTTGTAGGATGAGAGAGCTCGTCTCATTTCCTCTACGAGGGGTAACAGTTCCTCTGCACTGGCCTCGAACCAATCTGCTGACTTGTTCTGCCTCTTACCGAAGGTGGACATGGCAGTGTTGAAAATAGTGCCCCTGAGATGTAACCACCTCTCACTTGCGCTATCGCAGGGTGGTACAGGAAGGGCATTTACGAGCGCCACAGTGAATTCCTCCACCTTGTGAAGGTCACGGGTCTTGTTTACGTTAATGCGTGGTCTTCCCTCCTTCTTTGCTCTGTGGATTTTCCGGGGCTGGAACTTTACTCTGCAAACGACGAGAGAGTGGTCGGTGTCGCAATCTGCGCTCTGGAAGCTGTGGGTCAGTTTGACATTTCTCAGATTGTTACGCCCCGTAAGCACCAAGTCGAGTTGGTGCCAATGCTTAGACCTGGGATGTCTCCAGGAAACCTTATGCTGGGGCTTGGTGTCAAAGAAGGAATTGGTGATGCAGAAATCATGACGGCAGCAGAACTCCAGGAGGCGCTGCCCACTCTCATTCATTTTCCCAAATCAAAACTGGCCCAGGCAGGAAGGCCAAGAGCTGTGATCAGAACCAACTCTTGCATTAAAATCTCCCAGGAGGAAGACTGACTCTTGTTGAGGTATGTCTCTGAGAGCTAGGCCAAGGTCATCATAGAACTTGTCCTTCGCTTCGGGAGAGGAGGTCAGTGTTGGTGCATAGGCAGTGACGAGGCTGACCATTCCTACTGCTGTATGAAGCTGAAGTTTGATTATCCTTGCAGGACCCCTCCATAGGCGGTACTATGGACCCTAACATCCTGTTCCTGATGGCAAAGCCAATGCCATGCTCCCTTACTTCTTCTGGTGGTTTGCCCTGCCAGAAGAAGGTAAAGTCCTTCTCACATATGCTGCCAGTTGCAGGCAGACGTGTCTCCTGTAGGGCGACTATATCCATCTGGAGCCTGCGCAGTTCATTGTTGATCACAGCTGTCTTACGGGTGTCGTTCACTTCCAGTAGATCTTCCGAGAGACCCGGTGTCATGGTCCTTACATTCCATGTGCCCAGTTTGAGAGCTGGGTGGCTCTGTGTTTGTTTTCTTTTGCCTGGTGCATGGGTTGACGATCTGCTTATTGGATTGTGGCCTAAGCCCCACGCATCCAGTGGAGCAGGGGACCGTGGTGGGACAGCACCTTATTGGCTGGGGGCTGCCCAGCTTGAGGCGGGCAGTAGCTGTCCTATGAAATCGGAAGATTTCTCCCACCAACGGAAGCAACCCCTGGCGCCTTACTCTATGCCAATTGAGTGGTAGGCTTATCACCGGTAACTGTCACTTCCCGTGTTGAGCCATAGCCAAGGCGATGCTGGAGTGTCCTCTCCAGGGCACAGGCCTGGGCAGTAATTATGGAGGATCAGCAGTTGCCCATGCAACAGATCCACCCTCTCCACGCCACCGATGTGATCCAAGGGAAGAGCAGGCGCCGATACGCTTGGCACCAGTGTCGTCGCAGGAGTTGCCAGAATGTAGCTGTAAACAGCTGCAAACTGCCTTAGGGACTCCGTCTCCGGATTTTTCCTCAGGGTTGACTCCCGAAGTCTTTCCCATGAGTGGGTTTAGCCACAAGACAGCAGAGGTTTGAATTCGGGGTTTTTCTTCCCCTAGATGGGCTGCCTTTCCAGGCTAACGAGTCCCATCTGCCCGAAGCAACTGGTTTTAAGGCGCCAAAGATCCGCCTTCGCCCCTTCTCCTGTTGGTAGAAGCAGTTCCGCCAGGCCTAGAGGCTAAGCCACACGTGCAGGCCAGGAGTTGGACTTGGTTGTCAGAGGCTATTTGAGACGCACGCCTGCAACAACCTCGAGAGCTACTAGGCTACTAGGTACAACATATATATATCTATCTTGGGTTTTGTCTATTATACAGGTATTTTTGTTCAACATTTCTCTTGTTAGGGTGATGTCTAATGATACACACCACTGGGTATGCTAACACGCAGAACACTCTTAACTCTATATTTGACTCAAGTCAGTACCTAGGGTTAGTTATCTCAGCAGAGAAAACAAAGATACACAATCGGCGCCCACCCAAGCAGGGAGGAGCTGTTCGCAAGATGCAACTGTCTGATGGCTCCCAGCTTGACTATGTAAACAGATTCAAATACCTTGGCCTTGAGGTGCCACTGTATGGTCCTGTTGTATTCAGACTCTGTCGTCAGTATAAAGAGAGGCTCCGAGCTCTCAAGGCTGTTACAGGTTATCACTCAGGCTATGGTGCCAATGTCAGAATTGTCAAAATGATGTACCTTGCATACATCAGATCTTTAGTGGATTATGCTGCACCTCTGCTTGTTTTGATGCCTGAAAGAAAGCTTGGAGGGCTTGAAAAATTGCAGAACGAAGCCTTGAGGATAATCCTTGGGTGCCCTCCTACCACAAAGATACTTAATATGAGAAAGGAACTTAATATTCTGAGCGTTGTTGATCGTGTTACTGAAATTAACTGTCAAATTGGTATAAAAATGCTTAGGCTAACTCATCCTAACCCTTGCACAGAAGCCCTCCAGATTTCTTTATTAAAATCAGCATTGTTCAAATGGATAACTAAAACTATAACTCAGCTCAGAATGTATGGGGTTCATGATTTGTACCAAGAGAAACAACAACGGCACTTTACTGCACAGTGGGAGGTTACACCCTTTCCAGTTTTAATCCCTCCCTTTCCACCCAAGAAGCAAATTAGAGATCAGCCCAAGCTTCGTCTTGAGGCAAAGCTCAACGCCTTAAGCCATATTGATGCTCTGTCCACAGAGCATTCTCTCTCTCAAATCATATACAGTGATGGTTCCCTACACCGCACCACGGGTGCAGCTGGAAGTACAGTTGTTCTGACAATGGGCGATGGCTTGTACTTTGAGTGGGGAGTCCGTATAAACAACTGGGCCTCTACCCTTCAGACTGAACTGTTTGCCTTGCTCCTTGCACTGAAATGTGCACAAGTCTCCAAACTTGATACATTAATTGTAAGTGACTCCTTATCATCCTTAAATGCTCTCAACTCTTTAAGACATAACTGTAACATGCTCGTGTCCGAAGCTAGACACAAATACAACAAAATTATTAAGGATGATAACAGAGTCCATTTCATGTGGTCTCCATCTCATGTTGGCCTCCGAATGTATGATAGAGCTGATAAGTTAGCCAAAGAATCTGCCTTTAAAGGAGCCGTTGAGTGTAACCTTGGATTGTCAATGAGCAATCTGAGAGCAGCAGTACACCGAGAACTTCAACAAGATCTTGTAGATCTGAGGCAAAGTGAAATTGACACCAGTAATTCCATCTATCATCATACTATCATGCAAGAGGTAGACAGACTTCTAGATGTTACTACTGCTCGGCTTAGACTCGGTTACAAGTATCTCTGGGAATTCTCATTATCTGCTGATGTAGACCTGACCAAATGTAAACTGTGTCAACAAAATTATTCGCACACCCTCCGTCACTATGTGATGGAGTAAGAAAAGATACTGAATTTAGAGACAATTCTATAACCAATGTTCCAGGATGTGTAAATATTTCATTCAATATGATCTGCTACCAGAAGTTTTAGCCAAATATCCCCAGTTTGTTAACTGTAGGTAGTAACTAGTGATTGTAACCTATCCACCGCTGCCCACTGGATGGGGGGCGGTGTGCAGGACAAACATATCAATTGTGACACTAGCTCTCCACATATGTCAGTTGCTTAATTTAGAAACTGTACTTGTGGTCGACCTCGAACCCATTGTTGATGTGACGATTTATACTGAATTTTGTAACTAGCTCATCAAGATTGTAACTTGCTTAGCTAAATGAATTGTGGGGTTCAGTCCCTGAGCCCATTATGTGCCTCTGTAACCCTTTCCACTACCGCCCACAAGATGGGTATGGGGTGCATAATAAATGAACTAAACTAACTAATTAACTAGGGTGATGTCATGGGCTTGTCTCATGTGATTCCTGGGGGCACCGGATTGAAGATGACAGGTCAAACGCCTCGTCAGCTTGGTCGACGTCATACATTATATATATATATAATATATATATATATATATATATATATATATATATATATATATATA
>WNGS01158523.1:15309-25377 GCA_020271785.1 Procambarus virginalis
ACTTAAGGGAACATACCACGTATTATTGCCAAGGCTTGACCTAGGCGCTCATCACCATCCGAGTGAGGAGTAGAGGCTACACGGAAGCAGAGGCTCGTGCGGACATCTTGGACGGAGGTTTACCCTACCAGGTCAGGGCGGGCTATATACCCCCTTTCAAGAGGTCGAGGGTGCCTCCTTACCACACACTCACACACAGCGATAATAATAAAAATAATTAATAAGGATAATATAAAAGAATCAACTTTATATTTGTTTATTAAGAGATAATAGGAAGAAGTAGATGTACCACATCTCCTCGACATACAGGACATTTGACATCTCGTTACACAATCCGAACATATTACCATATGTCTACAGGGGATGAGAAAACGTGTTTATTTCTCGGTGTGAAACATACCTTGCAATAAAACCTACCAACACCAGGCATTGCATTCTCTTCCGCAACAAACATCTACACGTTCATCTACCCCCACTACTGCGGGAACTTGGTGGTGGGAGATAACACCTTGGGACAATAATACTTCTAAGGGAGATTCAGCTACCTCATCCACGTCCTCACATTCTTCCACTCGATCTAAAAACCATAACATCACCTCTTCACAGTTAGATTCGCCGAGGAGAGGTAATATATCCCTTTTTATCTTGAGGTATTCTCTTAGCGCAGCTCGCAGGGCAATGTATGGGAATCGCACTGTAGTAGCGAGAGCGTTGAAATAGTCAAGTCTAGCAGGAGCGCGTTAATCAGTGTTTCATCAACGGGTTTTGTCAGTCGAGGAGGTGAGAAAGGGACCGCATTTTTAATGAAAGCTCGGTCCTTCTTCGAATTTAAGTAGACGCAGTCTGGATAATATCGTGCGTGGAGTGTCCAGGGGTTGTCCGAAGGTTCGAAGTTAGTAAGTCCACCACCACAATAAAAGCATCGTATATGGTCTCCAACTCCTAAGAAAAAAGAAAAAATATTTTGTTGTATAAATAAATAAATAAATAAATAAATAAATAAATAAAATACTAGGACGCCTCAAACTGACTTGACTCGCGTGAATACATTAAGACAATAATAATAATAATGTGATAATAATAATGTATAATAATAATATAAATAATATTACTAATAATAATAATAATAATATCTTCCAATACACACCACAAGAGAAAAAGCCAGCACGGGACAATTCTGCTGGAGACTGTCCACTCATATCAGGCCAGATGATTCCAAATGTGCCAAACGAGTCTTATACCCTGCCATCTCTGGGTATATGGGTATAGAGAATGGTAGAATTCCTGAGTTTTCTCCGCTCCATTCCACAGCAGCTAGAATTATTAAAACAAATAATAATAATAATATATATATTATATATATATATATAATATTATATATATATATATAATATATATATATATATATATATATTATATATAATCACAAATCGCCACACCTATAAAGGCAACATGAAAGATAACTGTGTTCAAAACACACACACCACACACACACAACACAACACACACACACACACACACACACACACCACACACAAATCTTATTATCAGGATACTCACAATGACTATACAACCAAACGTTATTCACAGAGACTAAGAGATCACACATAATTGTGTTGGGTACTTACAATTGTTAGTTGAATTTCCCACGCTTTCCAGTTGCAGGACGGAATAGGTGAAATTCAATCCGTAGGCGTAGACAGTGTTGCTTAGCGCAATGCTAACATTTTCAGTGCGTTTTCCACAGATGAAAGGACAGTAAGGTGCTGCAACTACATGTCGACTGCGAGGGGTGTCCTCCCCCTCCACCCAGCCACCTATTAAAGTATAACAGAAACTGCATATGCAGTAGTCCACAGATTTGGTGAAGTAGAATCCATCGCTTGCTAAATCCCTGGGCAAAAGCCAGTCAAGACGCCATCCCACAAAAGTGTCTAGTCTCATCTGCTCACAACGCAATCGTTCCATGCTGCGGAATGTTTTGGTGCGAAAGACGTCCATGCTGGTCGAACACTCGAAATTGTGGTAAAGACCGGACCTTCCCGACCTATTTATCCTCGAGAAAGGGGTGACACATTTCGCTACATATTCATTGAGAGATCTATGTATCGGCTTAAAGGTAATCTCAACTAGTTTAAGCAGAGCTGGTAGGAAAGATGTAATAGTCAGCTTCGCGTTGATGTGAAAAAAAATCTAATCTGATCTATCCAGTAGATAGATTAAACTTCAATCCAGTAGTGGATTGAAGTTTACACACACTATAAACACCCGCCCAGGGAGAGTAGTTTTGTCGGAGATAAATGTGTTATATACACACCACGGCCTTAGACTAATTTCTATAGTGAACGAGATGTGAAGGAATATACCTAGCTCTCCTCAACTTAGAAAAATCCAAGCGTAGTGCAAAGTCAATATAAAACCTCATTGTTGAGATTATAGCATTACACCAATCTTACTGCTAGAATGGACTATAATCCACGTTTATTAAATAATAATAATAATAATATATATATATATATTTATATAAATAAATAATATAAAAAAAATACATAGCTACAGAGTGAGGTTAATCAGTAACTGGAAACTAACCTGAGAGCCTGCGCGCGTGCCACACACGCCCCGATGAGGATAAAAAGGGGGGTGGCTAGATCATACTAATTCATTACTGCCCGCGCATCACATCCCTGTGTTTCATATATATCGCGTTGGGGAAAAGATCTCCATAGCCAAAATGAACTCTGTAGAAATTCATCAGGGATACATGACGGATGAGGAGTTTAACAATCGAGAGTGCTGCATTGTCTACTCTGTAAATTGCATATCATGCTCCCCCTACGGCATGTCGCAGGACATTGCTGATAAGTATCCTCACGCCACCGCTTACGCCAGAACGCAATTGTATAATCTAAAGAGATGCATCAGAGAAGACCGTCCAACACCCGGATCCATTCACATCAGCAGAGGCAGTCAAGGACCAAGCATAGTAGCCTTGGCAACTCAGTATGGATTAGGGAAGCCTATTGAGAGGAATGCTATTGCTCAAGCCATTACCGATAAATCAAAAGATTACGCTATGGTTAAAGGTTTGCGTGCTGATACGAAAGAAAATCGCTTGTTATACTTGGCGAAATCTTTAGAAGAACTCATATTGTATATTGAAGATACTGAGGAGATCAAGAAAGTTATTCTCCCTTGGGGTGTAGGTATGTCAGGTCGTTGTGAAGATGTAGAGTGGGAAAGTGCTTACCTCCCCATTATTCAAAATATGCAGGGGAGTTTAAAACCTTATAACGTCAAAGTGATTTTAGCCTGTCCCAGGGAAACAGGGACGAAACAAAACAGGAAACCCACTAACCTTCGCACATCCGTATAAAGGGGTGACTGCTCACCGCTCTCCGTCTCACTTCCTCTACTCTACTCATCAGCTAAGATGTTGACGACTGTAGCTGGCAGCCTTTCATCTTTTTCGGAGTACTCTTACTCCGATTGCATCATCTACGATATGGACGCCACTAGCGTGATGATGAGTGAGGAGGTTGAAGAATTATGGACTCGTTATCCTTATGCTCGCATTCATCGGAGCAAACTACCCTACAAAAATCGTGCAGAGAGAAGAGATCGAGTCATGCCTGGAGAGATAGTCTATGGTGAACCCCCTCAATTCAACAATCGAATTGGTGACGACCCTCATCTACCTCACCTCATTGGATTAATATCACATCACGCCGGAGGGAAATCGTCTAAACCCCTAAACATGACGATGAAGGAAATCAAGACGTTAAATGCTACCGACCCGCACTACTACAGAGGCTTACAGTTGGATACAGAAGAAATGCGTCGCTATTGGTTTACAAAATCTCTGCGTAAGGCCTTCGCAGTCATCTTAACAAGAGAAGAAGAATATAAAATTAATCGCATAATTTTCCCCTTTGGACTTGGGATGGGCTGTGGTCAGTATTGGAAGAGCTACAATCAAGAAGTATGGAGACTGAAATATCTACCCATAATGTTGAAGTTGGAGCAGCATTACCAGCGTCGCGGGTTGAAATTTGTGATGGTTGACTCCGCGAGGAATGTAATCCCTGCAGCATTGCCTACACACGGTGTGCTTACACATAAGTTAAGTGAAGGCGTTGCCTCTGCTTATCATCGGATGAATAACAACAATTCGAACGTGGATGTGGTCGAGGCTGAATGTGAAACTACAAAACCTCCTTGCAGAGCTGTGCCTATAATAGACCTCACAGGAGATATTGAACTCATTGATTTAACAGTCGACTAGAAATATATATAATCTACTCATTTTATTTATTTACTATTGTTACCATTTTTCCTTTGTTTGCAATTAATAAAAAAAAATAATATACTCTGTGTTTATTTTTCCACTTTAACAGTTGAGTGTGTTTACAGATGTAATAGAGGAATGAAAAGAGTAAATGGTAACTCTATACTGTATATAATCCTTACATCCGCAAACTTGCGTTTAATATCTGACAAGATGTGTTCAAGGTATATGCTTCATAAGCTATCATGTCTTAAAGACTGTAAAGTAGAAGGTGATTATCTAGCATCGGATGAGTTCCGTCCTGGTGATTGTATAGTGTATGATATTCCTTCAATTCACGCCCATTCAGGAGGAATGTCATGCGAGATCTGGGAGAGGTATCCTTATACACGACTACAACGAGCGATTCAACCATTAAGTAACTATGTGGTGGAGACTGACCGCATCAAAGTAGGAGGCGCAGTCTTTTCTCCTTCTCCGTCACCGGGAAGCGTACCACATGTTATAGCTATTGTGACCCGGTATAGCGCAGGCCCGCCAATAGAAAATAATGCTGAAAGCAAAAAAATTCTATTAGAACAGTGTGAGGAGGATAGAGATTGTATAATGGAGGGACTCCGCAATGATACTAAGATTAAGAGACGATGGAGCTTTAAATTATGCATTAATCAAATTTTAAGCATGACTAAGCGTCATAATTCAATCAAGCGCGTTAAAATTCCTTATGGGTTGGGTATGATTGACAGTGTTGACTTGAATCCAGATGAGCAGCTTGAATGGGAGGTTAACTACTACTCAGCTCTGGCTCACTTAGCCATGGTGTTAAAAAAAATGGAAAACAACTCATAATAGTTGAAAAAAAAATGAAGACGATTAGTGGTTAATCTATCTTAGCAAGATAAATATGTAAGTCTCTTATGTTATGTCTTCCAGTTATTGTCTTACCAAGATAAATATGTGTCTTATATTATGCCTATCGGTTATTGAATAAACTATTTTTCCACCCACTATGCTAACACCATGTGACTGCATTATGATGTGATATGTTTACCAGTTGTTGAATAAAAGTCTGTCGAGATAAAAATATGTAATGTCTGTCAGTTATTGAATAAAAACGTATTAAGAGAATGATAAACTTTTTTTCCATCCACTATGTTAACACCAGTCTCTGTTTTTTTTTCTATCTAGAATTTATAGGTGGTGAACATGTCTCCCCAAACTCATCTGTGCTTATTTCAGAATTATATAATAATAAGACATGTAATTGAGCTGGACTAAGTCTCACTTACTTTTCATAATGTTATTTGGACTGCTGAAAAGATGATGAGTCTGTTTTTTTCTATCTAGAATTTATAGGTAGTGAACATGTCTCCCCAAACTCATCTGTGCTTATTTCACAATTATATATAATAAGACATGTAATTGAGCTGGACTAAGTCTCACTTACTTTTCATAATGTTATTTGGACTGCTGAAAAGATGATGAGTTCCACGTTATGTTAGGTTAAAACTGTCACACTGTCAGCAGTCTCTGTTTTTTTTTCTGCTGGATCAAACGATTACTAATGGCTGATGAGTGAAAACTCCCGCTATGGAAAGACGCAAGGTCAGACCCTAACGAGACAGAATGAGTAGACAGACATACATTTTTCAAATGTTATTTATTTGGATAGAAGAAAGTTTGACTGTGTTACAAGTCAGAGCTATTTCACCATCGACTCATTCGGTCTGTTTACATTTGGATAATGTAGGTCTGATTTCAAGGCTGTGAGACGATCTTGAACTCGTGGATAATGAACGAGTCAATTTAATAATAGTATCAAGACTATGTTTTTCCGCATTGACTTATATATGAATGGTGTGTGACGTTGTGTGTTACAAGGTCTGCAGTAACGGTGTAGGAAGAAGAGATGATGGAGATTGAGAAAAACACGCTTACATTTCAATGATATTTATTGGGACAGCTGATGTTGGGATCATAGTTAACAAAATTTGTAGGTAGTGATCACGACTCACGCGTCAATGAATGGGTGACACTGCGCAGTCAGCCGCTACGCCTGACGTTGGTAACCAGTCAGAATTGACAGATGTTGACGAGTCAAGGTCAAGGGCTTCTGAGCTGTCGTCTGCATGATTGTAACTTGTTTAGCTAAAAAATGAATTGAGGGATCAGTCCTTGACCCATATGACTGCCTTGTGTGAGATTGGATTGTCTAGCATCACGTAGGTAGTTCTTAACACATTGTGTTACTCCACATATAATGTAGAGAGAGAGAGAGAGAGAGATGGGTGGATGGATGGATGGATGGATGGATGGGTGGATGGATGGATGGGTGGATGGATGGGTGGATGGAGTGATGGGTGGATTGATAGGTGCATGGATGGATAGTTGGAGGGGTTTGTGGATGGATGGGTGGATGGTACACCCCATTACCGCCACTCCCCCAGTGCGAGGGGATGGTAAGTGGAATAGTGAGACCCCACTGCTGCTAGCTACATCTCCCTTTCCTTAACGAAACCGCATTGGGTAGGAGGAAGTAACGGCAGTCATTGCGCACCCTCTGGGAGGAGGAGATAAGATCGCAGTTACAAGGAAATGCTTTCAGTTTGGCTCTGAGCAGTGGGGCAGTACACTCACACACCCTCTCTGTGGTCTTTGAAAACGCTTAAGGGTATATGGGTAATGGTCTACATCCGTTCTGGACTGACCCCTTCCATGCATTTGTTACATAAAACAGACCTTATCTGCCAACTGGTACATCTTAAGAGACTGTGCCCTCCCACCCTCCTCCACACTTCCTGTCTTGTATGGCCAAACTATGTCCCAAAACCTCCTGTAGGGGGGAACTAATGGACGTCATGGATCACCAACAGCTGCATTGGGTGAGAAAAAGTTAAAAATAATGACTCTCATCTTAACTCCGGAAGATATGCCCACACCAGCTACATGGAAATACAGTTAGCTAATGAAAGGTGGGCGGTACACACACCCTTCTGAAGACATAGACATAAAACAGACCTTCTCTGCCTACTGCTGCCGCATCTCATTCACATCTTAAGAGCCTCTCCTCTCTGTCTGTCTGTCTGTCTGTCTGTCTGTCTGCCTCTTTCTTTCTCTCCTACCCTCCTGGCACTTCATGGATAATGGATGTCAAAAACCACAATTGACCCTAAACACTCTCCAGCCATGGGGGAATCCTACCCTCCGGTCTGTCTGTCTGTCTGTCTGTCTGTCTGTCTGTCTGTCTGTCTGTCTGTCTGTCTGTCTGTCTGTCTGCCTCTTTCTTTCTCTCCTACCTTCCTGGCACTTCATGGATAATGGATGTCAAAAACCACAAATGACCCTAAACACTCTCCAGCCATGGGGGAAGCTCCCCTCACTCTCCCTTCCAATCTACCTGTCTACAGATTGGATGATTGGCTAGAATGACCAGAAGCTTCGATGGACTGAATGAAAGCCTTTTCCCATCTGTCTGCTAGCTAAACCACCAAGAAGTCTTATTATTATTATTATCGTTGTAAATCGCTTAAGTGTTTAATAAAAGAATATGTGGACCTGGTCCGTACCACTCTAGAAGGTAAGGGAGGGGAGGGAGAGGGGTGTCCCACTCTAGAAGGTAGGGGAGAGGAGGGAGAGGGGTGTCCCACTCTAGAAGGTAAGGGAGGGGAGGGGGAGGGGTGGCACATAGCTTCCATCCCCTACCCAACATGACACTCTCTCAAGTGCTACCTAAACGGAAGCTGACAAAACCACAAACCACAAATAGCTCTAAACACTCTCACACCGAGGGGAAGCTCCCCTCACTCTCCCTCAGACTCCCTATCCCCTCCCTCCCCTACCCCAACAACATATGTTGGGCCTTCTAGAGCACTCTCCTCATACTCTAGCGCAGGGGGTCTCCAAACTTTTCAATGTAAGGGCCACATTATATATTTCCCATATTTATGCGGGCCGAAGGAATAAAAAATGAAAAAAAAAAAAAAAAATCAGTGCCAGTAATTTAATTTCCTCAAATATTAAAGTATAAACATATAAAAATTAAAACATATCTTTTTGGAAAAAATTAGGGTAAACTAAATAGATTTCTGCCTTTTGTTTTATGCAACCAAATTAGTGTGACAAATGATACTGTCGTTTTGACTTCAAAATTTCATTAAAATCAGGTTCCAGATTAGATGAACCAATTGTAAGAATTGATTTCAAGTGATCATCAGACAAATTTGCTCGATAGTTAGATTTCACATACTTCATTTTGGAAAATGTTTGTCTACGAGCTACGAGAAAATGTCTACGAGCAACAGTATTTGACCCAAGACTTATCATTTTGAAGAGGTTTACTTTTTCTGGACATACCTCTCCTGCTGCTTCCACTATACACTCTTTTATGATACTACCATCAGTGAAAGGTTTTCCTTTATTGGCCAACACATTGGCAACTTTGTAACTGGCTCTAGTTGAAGTTTCATTTTCAGATTTTTTCTTACTGAAAACAGCTTGTTGAGAATGCAGACTGTGCTGAAATGATTCAAACTTTTTAGTGCGTTCTGCTCCTGTGATGTGAGAATAACTTGAGCCATGTTTAGATTCATAGTGCCGACGAATATTGTATTCCTTCAGAACAGCAACACTGTCTCTACATATGAGGCATAAAGCTTTATCATTTGCTATCACAAAAAAGTACTTTATCTTCCATTCGTCATTGAACTGATGGCACTCACTGTCCACTTTTCTTTCTTTATCTTTTCCATATCTGAAAACATAAGGGTAAAATAAATGAAATAAATTCTACAGGAAAAAAACAGCTTGTATGTGGTGTTAAAAAGCATAGCATATTATTATAAAGTGGTAAATATTATGGCAACAGCTTTCGTTGATAAACTTAATGGTTACCATTTTAACTATTTTAAACATGCAATATTTTTGGCTACAATAGTATTATTGCTATTTTGTATAACTAAGATAAAGGTATTGTCAAAGTACAGAGAAAAGAATATTGTACAGTGTTTGTGCTCCCTGAAACAGAAGCAGCGAAGCCCCACTCGCCCTCCATCCCCACAATATACAGTTATACACAACTGATTGGTTGTAATGCACAACACATACCTACCAGTACTAGTATCTGTGCGTCACACTATCGAGAGAGAGGAAAACTGACTCGGGCTGAGCGCCACCAGTCAGCAGCCCAGCTTTGAATAATTCTGCGATGCCATTCGTAGATAATTATTTTTTCAAGGCCACCACACAGGGATTTGTTTGGCGGGCCGGATGTGGCCCGCGGGCCATAGTTTGGAGACCCCTGCTCTAGCGATAGCAATACATAGTCTTTTTAATCATGACTATTATGTACGCACATGATTAAGTCTACGGAAAACAAACATACATATTCATTTACTCCTAACAACATAACCACATACCACATAGCCCTACATACTCCCCTACCCCCCAACAACATGACCCCAATCTTCCCTGACCACATACCCAACACACGGACGCTCACACGCGTCCGACACGCCCCAACTTCCGGGAAAATCCCTTACAACATTATGTGGCTACATACCTGAGCACCACATGGCCAGCTGGCTCTAATGAGCTCACCTGCCCAGATGGTGCGCGGTGCCGTAGTCGTCATTACAACAAACTGAGCAAGAATAGGAGCTTGAGCAAGAATGAGGAGTTTGAGCGGAATGAGGAGCTTGAGCAGGAATGAGGAGCTTGAGCAGGACTGAGGAGCTTGAGCAGGAATGAGGAGCTTGAGCAGGAATGTGGAGCTTGAGCAGAATGAG
>WNGS01158526.1:6000-16356 GCA_020271785.1 Procambarus virginalis
AGTCGTCGCTATACACAGCTGGCGGCTGGCGGCTCCCTCACTCTTTCAAGGTCACACGCACTGAACTTTCTCCCCCAACAATACTGTTTGCAGTGTTATCACGCTATATGCACATATTATATATATAACATCTGCATGTTTTATGCACCGTAACTGTACACCTAAGCTTGTCGTGCGCCCAAAGAGCATAGTGGCCACTCTCTGAACAGCTAGACAAATCGTGCAGACGACGTCACCTCCGTCACCCAAATGGCTCCTCCGTCACCCAGATGGCTCCTCCAGCATAACCCTTTGCTGGTTATTACACACATTATATATAAATATCTACATTTGTGTTCACCATAGAGAACCACTGAGCTAGTATGGTGAATGTAAACAATAACAGGTGGCCACACAGTCAGTAAACGATGCTGTCTCCCTCCGTCTCTCAGCATCACTCCTCCTACAGCGCTAATATTACAACAATCCTGCTATTATCACAACCCTGGTTATTTATATCGCAGTCAGGGGTCATCTGTAATATTGTCATCGCTAAATAATAACAATATATTTATTTTTCGGCGATGCTGTGGTCACAAGCTGAACAGCAATGCTGCTCGCTCATGCTGCGTGCGCCAGCCTTGGTTGCCCCAACAGTAATGTGCCTCTCACAACTGAGAATATTGCCCACGATTTTTTTTTTAAATTGCGTCTGTTTACAAGAGCCCAGAGGAAGCTAATGTGAACCCCGTCTAGCCGCGGGCCATTTGAATCGGGCGTGGCACCCTATGGCGTATATATATGCCATGCGCACCGTGGACATGTTACTCAGGGCGTATGTATACGCCATGTGCAGTTTAAGGGACATGAAAAAGAACAGAAGAAAGTGAGCTTCAAGGAGGTATACTAACATAGATGGGATTACAAATGAAACAAGTGAACTCGGAGAATGTGCACTAGAAGAAAACCCAGACATAATAGCACTCACAGAAACAAAGCTAACGAAAATCATAACAAAGCAGTGTTTCCACAGGGCTACTATGTAGTGAGGAAAGAGGGAGAAGGGAGAGGAGGAGGTGGTGTAGCTTTGATACTAAGAGAAGGTTGTAGTTTCGAAGAGATGGTAATTCAGAACTGTGAAGGTTTCAGTGACTACATATCAGGCACCATAACAACTGGAGGACAGAAAATTATAGTAGTAGTCATATATAACCCCCCACCGAATGACAGCAGACCCAGACAGGAATATGATAGAAACAACTTGGCCACCTTCAATATAATAGAGAGAGCAGCTTCTGTGGCTAGCAGGAACGGATCTAGACTACTAATCATGGGAGACTTCAACGATGGGAAGATAGATTGGGGGAACAGAGACCCACATGGAGGCCCAGACTCATAGAGAGCTAAGCTGCAGGATGTGGCAAAAAGAAACTTTCTAAGTCAACACGTCAAGGGACCGACAAGAATGAGAGGAGGGGATGAACCAGCCTTGCTTGATCTGATATTTACCCTAAATGAGTCGGATATAAGGGAAGTTAAGTTGGAAGCCCCATTAGGAATGAGTGATCATAGTGTATTGAGCTTTGAGTACCTGGTTGAGCTAGTAATTATCACCCCAAAAAAGAACTAGGAACCAAAGGGCTGGCGTACCGAAAGGGAAACTATGAGGAGATGAATAAATTCCTATGGGATATAAATTGGGACACAACTCGGAACCAAGTCCGTACAAGATATGATGGACTATGTCACCCAAAAATGTCAGGAGGCTGTAAGCAGGTATTGTGGGAACCGACCTGTGAGATTAAATATTTAATTTATATGAATTTATATAGAATTTAAATTTACATTAATTTATATTTTGCGATAGCAATTTGTATGATGTTAAGTGGACTGTATTTCTGCAATAATCTCACAATTCGATCCATACACATTAGGGGGGGTTTATATTAAATTTATATATATGCAGCCAATCAAACTACAGTATTAAACTACATATATTGTTAAACATTGAAGAGGTTCCTTATCTTATTGTACAGAAGGCCTAGTCCACTAGGTAAAACTAGGATGTAGACACCAAATTTTCCTCATGTGAGGTAGCTTCCATCACCCTGGTAACTGATACACAAAGCATGCTTCCTCGTCTTGACCTGTCAAAAGGGCGCTAGCTATGAAGCCAGAATCCTAATATATGACAGCTATATCAGAGAAAACACTGTACATTGAACCATAAAGACCAAGGCTTAATTACCTTTTTTGAGTTGATCATTCGTGTTCTAACCGGTTGCCCAAATATCTACCTAACATTAATGGCCAAAAATGATTAGATAAACGGGTTTCGGAAAAACACTTCCCTTGAGATTGATGACAGCGTGTTGATGATGGCATATCACTACTCTGATCTTCCATAACACTTCGTCCAAGAGAATTGATAAGAGCCGAATTGCTCAACGACTCTGTGGTCTAACAACAATGGCTGACCACTCCTACCTCCTGATGCCTCCCTCACTTTGTAGAGATGTCAGTAACTTGATAGAAGGGTCACATTTACTCTATTTTGCTACTAATAATTAAATTAATTAAAATGAGATGTTTTTATGATGGTAAAAGTCCAAAGACTAATGTATTTAAGAATAATTCCAACACAATAGCGGGTGAATTATAATAGTATGTGGTAATGATATCCCGTTTTCTATAGACGGAAAATTCCACTACAAGTTACATTTTCTATGGGTAACTTGTTTATACAATGCAGCAATATTATCTGCAATTGCATGTAATATTATTAAATGGTGTTGGATTTTCCGACAGGTTTGTCCCAGGCCGACAGGAAAAAACAGAGAAGCAAAGGAAGAATCCCTGGTTTCATAGGGTATGTATGAAAGCAAAGGAGCTGAACAAAAGGGTATGGAGGAACTTCCGTAATAACAGAACACCAGAAAGTAGAGAGAGATACCAGAGAACCAGGAACGAGAATGTTAGTGTGAGAAGAGCAGCTGAGAAAAGGTATGAAAATGATATAGCTAATAAAGCCAAAACCGAACCAAAGCTACTACACAGTCACATCAGGAGAAAGACAACAGTGAAGGAACAGGTGATGAAACTTAGGGTGGGCGAGGACAGGTACACAGAGAATGACAAAGAGGTGTGTGAAGAACTTAACAAAAGGTTCCAGGAGGTCTTTACAATAGAACAGGGAGATGTCACGGCACTGGGAAAGGTGGCAGCAAACAAGGTGACCTTGGATAGGTTCGAAATTACAAGAGATGAGGTCAAGAAGCACCTATTAGAGCTGGATGTGAGAAAAGCTGTTGGGCCGGATGGAATCTCACCATGGGTATTGAAAGAGTGTGCAGGAGCACTTTGCTTGCCACTCTCCATAGTGTATAGTAGGTCACTGGAAACGGGAGACCTACCAGAAATATGGAAGACTGCTAATGTAGTACCAATATACAAAAAGGGTGACAGACAAGAGGCACTGAACTACAGGCCAGTGTCCTTAACTTGTATACCATGCAAGGTGATGGAGAAGATTGTGAGAAAAAACCTAGTAACACATCTGGAGAGAAGAGACTTCGTGACAACCCATCAACATGGGTTCAGGGAGGGTAAATCTTGCCTTACAGGCTTGATAGAATTCTACGATCAGGTGACAAGATTAAGCAAGAAAGAGAAGGATGGGCGGACTGCATTTTTTTGGACTGTCGGAAAGCCTTTGACACAGTACCCCATAAAAGGTTGATGCATAAGCTGGAGAAACAGGCAGGAGTAACTGGTAGGGCGCTCCAGTGGATAAGGGAGTACCTAAGCAATAGGAAGCAGAGAGTTACAGTGAGGGGTGAGACCTCAGAATGGCGTGAAGTCACCAGTGGAGTCCCACAGGGCTCTGTACTTGGACCTATCCTGTTTCTGATATACGTAAATGATCTCCCAGAGGGTATAGACTCATTCCTCTCAATGTTTGCTGACGACGCCAAAATTATGAGAAGGATTAAGACAGAGGAGGACAGCTTGAGGCTTCAAGAAGACCTGGACAAGCTGCAGGAATGGTCGAACAAATGGCTGTTAGAGTTTAACCCAAGCAAATGTAATGTAATGAAGATAGGGGTAGGAAGCAGGAGACCAGATACAAAGTATCATTTGGGAGATGAAATACTTCAAGAGTCAGAGAGAAAGACCTGGGGGATGATATCACGCCAGACCTGTCCCCTGAAGCTCATATCAAGAGGACAACATCAGCAGCATATGCCAGGTTGGCTAACATAAGAACGGCCTTTAGAAACTTGTGTAAGGAATCATTTAGAACATTATATGCCATATATGTCAGACCAATCCTGGAGTATGCGGCTCCAGCGTGGAGTCCATATCTAGTCAAGCATAGGACTAAACTGGAAAAGGTTCAAAGGTTTGCCACCAGACTAGTACCCGAGCTGCGAGGTATGAGCTACGAGGAGAGACTACGGGAATTAAACCTCACTTCGTTGGAAGACAGAAGAGTTAGGGGGGAAATGATCACCACATTCAAGACTCTCAAGGAAATCGACAGGGTTGATAAAGACAGACTATTTAACACAAGGGGCACACGCACTAGGGGACACAGGTGGAAACTGAGTGCCCAAATGAGCCACAAAGATATTAGAAAGAACTTTTTCAGTGTCAGAGTAGTTAGTAAATGGAATGCACTAGGAAGTGATATGGTGGAGGCTGACTCCATACACAGTTTCAAATGTAGATATGATAGAGCCCAGTAGGCTCAGGAATCTGTACACCAGTTGATTGACAGTTGAGAGGCGGGACCAAAGAGCCAAAGCTCAACCCCCGCAAGCACAATTAGGTGAGTACAATTAGGTAAGTACACACACACACACACACACACAAACACACACAAAGATCTAGGAGTTGATATCACACCAAACCTGTCTCCTGAAGCCCACATAAAAAGGATAACATCTGCGGCATATGCGAGGCTGGCTAACATCAGAACAGCGTTCAGGAACCTGTGTAAGGAATCATTCAGAATCTTGTACACCACATATGTAAGACCAATCCTGGAGTATGCAGCCCCAGCATGGAGCCCGTACCTTGTCAAGCACAAGACGAAGCTGGAAAAAGTCCAAAGGTATGCCACTAGACTAGTCCCAGAACTAAGAGGCATGAGTTACGAGGAAAGGCTGCGGGAAATGCACCTTACGACACTGGAAGACAGAAGAGCAAGGGGAGATATGATCACAACCTACAAAATCCTCAGAGGAATCGACCGGGTAGACAAGGACAAACTATTCAACACTGGGGGGACGCGAACAAGGGGACACAGGTGGAAACTGAGTACCCACATGAGCCACAGAGACGTTAGAAGGAACTTTTTCAGTGTCAGAGTAGTTAACGGATGGAATGCATTAGGCAGTGATGTGGTGGAGGCTGACTCCATACACAGTTTCAAGTGTAGATATGATAGAGCCCAGTAGGCTCAGGAATCTGTACACCAGTTGATTGACAGTTGAGAGGCGGGACCAAAGAGCCAAAGCTCAACCCCCGCAAGCACAAATAGGTGAGTACAAATAGGTGAGTACACACGGGGGGCCAGGTAGCCTGGTGGATAGCGTGCAGGATTCGTAATTCTGTGGCGCGGGTTCGATTCCCTCACCCGGCAGAAACAAATGGGCAAAGTTTCTTTCACCCTGTATGCCCCTGTTACCTAGCAGTAAATAGGTACCTGGGAGTTAGTCAGCTGTCACGGGCTGCTTCCTGGGGTGTGTGTGTGTGTGTGGTGTGGTGTGAAAAAAAAAAAAAAAGTAGTGTAGTTAGTAAACAGTTGATTGACAGTTGAGAGGCGGGCCGAAAGAGCAAAGCTCAACCCCCGTAAAATACAACTAAGTGAATACACACACACACACACACACACACACACACACACTCACACACACACACACACAGTTGAGAGGAGGGACCAAAGAGCCAAAGCTCAACCCCCGCAAGCACAATTAGGTGAGTACACACACACACACACACACGGGAGTACCTAAGCAATAGGAAGCAGAGAGTTACGGTGAGGGGTGAGACCTCCGATTGGCGTGAAGTCACCAGTGGAGTCCCACAGGGCTCTGTACTCGGTCCTATCTTGTTTCTGATATATGTAAATGATCTCCCGGAGGGTATCGATTCATTTCTCTCAATGTTTGCAGACGATGCTAAAATTATGGGAAGGATTAAAACAGAAGAAGACTGTTTGGGGCTTCAAGAAGACCTAGACAAGCTGAAGGAATGGTCGAACAAATGGTTGTTAGAGTTTAACTCAACCAAATGTAATGTAATGAAGATAGGTGTAGGTAGTAGGAGGCCAGATACAAGGTATCATCTGGGAGAGGAAATTCTTCAGGAGTCAGAGAAAGAAAAAGACTTGGGGGTTGATATCACGCCAGACCTGTCTCCTGCAGCACATATCAAGAGGATAACATCAGCGGCATGTGCCAGGCTGGCCAACATACGAACGGCATTCAGAAACTTGTGTAAAGAATCATTCAGAACTTTGTATACCACATATGTCAGGCCAATCCTGGAGTATGCAGCCCCAGCATGGAGTCTATATTTAGTCAAGGATAAGACTAAACTGGAAAAGGTTCAAAGGATTGCCACCAGAATAATACCCGAGCTGAGAGGTATGAGCTACGAGGAGAGACTACGGGAATTAAACCTCTCTTCGCTGGAAGACAGAAGAGTTAGGGGGGACATGATCACCACATTCAAGATTCTGAAGGGAATTGATAGGGTAGATAAAGACAGGCTATTTAACACAAGGGGCACACGCACAAGGGGACACAGGTGGAAACTGAGTGCCCAAATGAGCTACAGAGATATTAGAAAGAACTTCTTTAGTGTCAGAGTGGTTGACAAATGGAATGCATTAGGAAGTGATGTGGTGGAGGCTGACTCCATACACAGTTTCAAGTGTAGATATGATAGAGCCCAATAGGCTCAGGAATGTGTACAGCTGTTGATTGACGGTTGAGAGGCAGGACCAAAGAGCCAGAGCTCAACCCCCGCAAACACAACTAGGTGAGTACACACACACTACACACACACACACTCACAGGTCAAGCGGGATGGTAAAACAACAGAATGAAGCTGGAGGGGAGGGACTGGACGAGTCACACATTGTGATAATTGCTAAGGCACGGAAGGAAGTCAGTGGGAATTGAAGGACCTGAGGGAAACTATATATAAGCTGAAGATAGAACAACGTGCAGTGCAAGAGGAGATATAAAGCCTAAAAACAGGCCCTCATCAGACTCTGGTCCAGGGGACCAACCCCCAGGTACCAGGAGATGTAGCAATGACAGGGACCGCTACAATTGACCCACACTTTGCTGAAATGCTGAAGAGCCCAGGAGCAATGTCCACAGTCAAGGAAGTTGTAATGAAAGCAGTAACCTCACAGGAGGCAGCTAGATGCACAGCCAGCTAATGGGAAAGGAAAAGAGCTGTAGTAGTGGTAGGTGTGAAGGGACAAGAGGGCTCCACAAGGGAGGATCGAGGACTAAAGACAAAGCTGCAGTGGCAGGGATATTAAAGGAGATAGGAATGGAAGGGCTGAACGAGACATTGAACAGCTTTTCCGGATTGGCCAATACAACAGAGACAAAAAGAGATTGACCAAGGTAGTATTCAAGAGCGAGGACATCAAAAAGGACATCATAGTAAAGAAGAGCAAACTAAGTATGCAAGGAACTACAAAGAAGTATACGTTCAGAGGGACATGACCAGAGACGAGATAGTAAGGGCAGCAGATGCAAGGAAAGGCGCAAGGAGAGGGAAGGGAGCAGGGAACCGCAGCCTCCACCCAGCAATCCCAGAGGGAGTGGGGAGCCCCAATCCAGCAACCCAGGAACCCCAGGGAGGAATGCAACATCCCAGCCCACCACCCAATAGGGCCCCCACCTATCCCCCAACACAAACCCTTCCTTACCCCTGCACAATGCCCATCATGAAACCCAATCCTCCCCTCCTCTTACCCCAAGTATCCCCTGCTTTCCAGCCCTGGTCTTCTTCCTGACCAAAGCAGCCTGAGCAAGACCAAAGCCCTCTGTCCCCCACTCCACCTCCCCCTAAACCCCTGTCAACTACACCGCAGGAGGGCGTGCCCTTCCCCAAGCAATTCCTGCCCCCCTCACCCCAAGACTTCTTCCTGCCTCAAGCAGGTCTGAGGAAGACATAAGCCCTCCATCCCCCACTCACCTCCCCCTGAATCCTGGCAACTACTTCACAGGAAGATGAGTCTACCCAAGTAGCAATGACCAAGGAACAACTTCCTACACTTGTGGGGAGTGAGGGTGAATTTGGATATAAGAAAGTGAGCTTCAAGGTAATGTACTCAAACATTGATGGATATTACCAGTAAAGCAAGTGAACTGGCAAAAAGGGCGCAAGAAGAAAACCCTGATATAATAGGACTAATGGAAACAAAATTGTCAGGAGTCATAACAGATGCTGTGTTTCCAAAGGACTACTATATAGTAAGGAAGAGAGGTAAGGGAGAGGAGTGGAGGAGTGGCCCTGCTGATAAGGAAGGACTGGAGTTTTGATGAGATGGAATTCCGGACTGTGACGGGTTCAGAGATTACATAACAGGAACTATAACAATGGGTGGACCTAAGATAAGAGTGGCAGTCATTTACAACCCTCCCCTAAATGACAGAAGACCTAGACAGGAGTTTGATTGGAACAACATGGCAACCATTAATATAAAAGAGAGAGCAGCTTCAGTTACCTGCAGGAATGGCTCAAGACTCTTAATCATGGCCGATTCAACCATGGAAAGATAGAGGAGAATGGGGACCAACATAGAGGTGCAGATACGTGGAGAGCTAAACTCTTCGAAGTGGCAACAAGGAATTTTCTGAGCCAGCATGTCAAGGAACCACAAGAGTGAGAGGCAATGATGAACCAGCTAGACTCGACTTAATATTCACTCTGAATGAGTCAGAAATAAGGGAAGTCAAAGTTGAAGCCCCCGTAGGAATGAGTGACCATAGTGTACTGACCTTTGAGTAGTTGGTGGAGGTAGGGATAACCTATCCAAGGATGGGATGGAGGGAAAAAGACTGAATTACCGAAGAGGAAAATATGACGAGATGAGGAACTTCTTCAGGGGAATTCCATGGGAACAAACTTAGAGACAAGAATGTGCAGGTCATGATGGATTTTGTCACCCATAAGTGCCAAAAGATGCAGACAGATTTATCCCCGTCTAAAAGGAGAAAACGAAAAACAACAGAAAAAACCCATGGTTCAACCAGGAACGCAAGGTAGCGAAGCAACTGAGTAAAAGAACAGGAGAAATTACAGAAATAACAGAACACCAGATAGCAGGGAGAGACACCTCAGAGTGAGGAGGGAAACAGAGAGACAGTTTGAAAATGACATCGCGAGTAAAGCCAAGACCCAACTAAAGCTGCTCCACAGCCACATCAGGAGGAAAACAGCAGTGAAGTAACAAGTGATGAGCTGCGAAAAGGGGAGAACAGATACACAGAGAATGAGAAGGAGGTGTGTGTGAAGAACTCAACAAGAGATTCCAGGAGGTTCACAATTGAACAAGGAGAAGCCCCTGCACTAAATGAGGAGGCGGCAAACCAAGCAACCTTGGAGGAAGGTGCAGAAACACTAAGTGTGCCACTCTCTATGGTGTATAACAGGTCACTGGAAACAGGAGACTTACGAGAAAGTCGGAAGACAGCAAACGTGGTCCCAATATACAAGAAGGGTGACAGGCAAGAGGCACTGAACTACAGGCCAGTTTCCTTAACTGTATAACATGCAAGGTGATGGAGAAGATCGTGACGAAAAGGCTCGTAGAGCATCTAGAGGGAAATAACTTTGTAATGCACCACCAACATGGGTTCAGGGAAGGTAAATCGTGCCTCACAGGTTTAATAGAATTTTATGACCAGGTAAAAAAATTAGGCAGGAAAAGAGAAGGGTGGGCCGACTGCATTTTCCTGGACTGCCAGAAAGCCTTTGACACAGTACCCCATAAAGGGCTGTTAAAAGTTGCAGCAACAGCAGGAGTTAAAGGGAAGGTGCTCCAGTGGATAAAGGAGTACTTAAGCAACAGGAAATAGCGAGTAACGGTGAGGGGGGAGACATCAGAGTGGCGAGATGTCACCAGTGGGGTCCCACAGGGCTCAGTACTTGGACCCATCCTACAGTCTTCATGGTATAGTGGTAAGACACTCGCCTGGTGTTCCGCAAGCGCTTTGTCATGGGTTCGTATACTGGCCGGGGAGGATTTTCTGGGTGCAAATCTTTAACTGTAGCCTCTGTTTAAATTTTAGGGAGCCGGCCGGCCGAACGGACAGCACACTGGACTTGTGATCCTGTGGT
>WNGS01158527.1:0-11353 GCA_020271785.1 Procambarus virginalis
CCCCGAGGCCCGGTCAGGGGTCAGGCTCGGACAGGCCCCAGCCTGGGACCAGAGTGATCACATCTCAATCAAAATTTTTGTACTACTATCATTCCCGCTTTTGCCAAACGCTAGTCTGTAAAGGTTATTCTAAATTATGTTTTTGGTTTACGGTTTTCATTATATGGATTTTCCTCTGGCTGGCGACCATGCGAACCTTCTCCGTCAAATATATATATAACTGTTAGTGTTTTATTGACATTTTCTCCTTCTATTGCTCTCGCTTTTTCTATTTGTTCTCTCCGTCTATTGCTTGCCGGTTTCACCCTTCACACTGGGCCTCCCCCAGCCTTCCAACATCCTTGTCATCAGGGGACAACACCAGGGGACAACTCCAGAGGAACAACACCAGGGAGACAACACCAGGGGGGGGACAACACCAGGGAGACAACACCAGGGGGGACAACACCAGGGGACAACACCAGGGAGACAACACCAGGGGGGAACAACACCAGGGGGACAACACCAGGGAGACAACACCAGGGAGACAACACCAGGGGGACAACACCAAGGGAACAACACTAGGGGAACAACACCAGAAGGAACAGCACCAGGGGGCAACACCAGAGGACAACACAAGGGGGAACAACACCAAGGAGAACAACACCAGGGGAAAAACACCAGGAGAACAACACCAGAGGGAACAACACCAGGGGGGACAACACTAGGGGGACAACACCAGAGGAACAACAAAAGAGGGAACAACACAGGGGGGACAACACCAGGGGGACAACACCAGGTGAGCAACACCAGGGGAACAACACCAGGGGACAACACCAGGGTAACAACACCAGGGGAACAACACCAGGGGTACAATACCATTGGAACAACACCTGGGTAACAACACAAAGGGGGACAACACCAGGGAAACAACACCAGGGGGACAACACCAGGGGAACAACACCAGGGGAACAACACCAAGTGGACTACACCAGGTGAACAACACCAGGGGAACAACACCAGGGGTACAATTCCAGGGGAACAACACCAGGGGGACAACACCAGGGGGACAACACCAGGGGAACAACACCAGGGGAACAACACCAGGGGAACAACACCAGGGGACAACACCAGGGGAACAACACCAAGTGGACAGCACCAGGGGAACAACACCAGAGGGAACAACACCAGGGGGACAACACCAGGGGGACAACACCAGGGGGACAACACCAGGGGAACAACACCAGGGGAACAACACCAGGGGGACAACACCAGCGGAACAACACCAGGGGAACAACATCAGGGGACAACGCCAGGGGGACAACACCAGGGGAACAACACCAGGGGAACAACACCAGGGGAACAACACCAAGGGTACAATACCAGGGGAACAAAACCAGGGAGACAACACCAGGGGGACAACACCGGGGCAACATCACCAGGTGGACAACATCAGGGGAACAACACCAGGGAGAAAAACACAACCCGTCCTCTTAAAAATAACGTCACTTTTGGCTCGCATGCACACTATGGCCAAATTTGGACGTAATTTGAAATGAAATCGACTCACAAAAGTGACGTACTGTTCCGTTTTCTGTTTGAGTCGTCAGGCCCTCCTCGGACACCTTAGAAAAGGAACTTTCAATTAACGTTTTTCATAACTTTTTGAAACTTTATGAGAATTTCCTGCCCACCTAACCTATCAGAGGACCCTTAACTTACTGTTGTTGAAAAAAAAAATTACAAATTTACTTTCAATTATTTTTCATTTTCAAATTACGTTCATATTCGGCCATACAGGCAAACGGCCAAAAGCGACGTTCTTTTTAAGAGGACAGGTTGGAAAAGAAAAACACCAGGTGGAAAAACATCAGGGGGAACAACACCAGGGGGACAACGCCAGGGGAGCAACACCAGGGGGACAACACCAGGGTAACAACACAAGGGGAACAACACCAAGGGAACAACACCAGGGGAATAACACCAGGTGGACAACACCAGAGGAACAACACCAGGGAGAAAAACACCAGGGGAACAACACCAGAGGGAACAACACCAGGGGGGAACAACACCAGGTGGACAACACCAGGGGAACAACACCAGGGGAACAACTCCAGGTGGACACCACCAGGGAACAACACCAGGGGAACAACACCAATTGGACAGCACCAGGGGAACAACACCAGGGGGGAACAACACCAGGGGAGCAACACCAGGGAGAACAACACCAGGGGAAAAACACCAGGGGGACAACACCAGGTGGATAACACCAGGGGGAAAACACCAGGGGAACAACACCAGGGGAGAAAACACCAGGGGAACAACACCAAGGAAGCAACACCAGGGGAACAACACCAGGGTGACAACATTAGCGGGACAACACTAGGGGGGACAAAACCAGGGGGACGACACCAGAGGAACAACACCAGGGGGAGAACACCAGGGCGGGACAACACCAGGGGGACAACACCATTGGAACAACACCAGGGGAACAACACCATTGGAACAACACCAGGGGAACATCACCAGAGGAACAACACCATTGGAACAACACCAGGATGACAACACCATTGGAACAACACCAGGGGAACAACACCAGGGGAACAACACCATTGGAACAACACCAGGGGAACAACACCAGGGGAGCAACACCAGGGGGTACAACACCAGGGTGTCAACATTAGCGGGACAACACTAGGGGACAAAACCAAGGGGACAACACCAGAGGAACAACACCAGGGGGGAAAACACCATTGGGGACAACACCAGGGGGACAACACCAGAGGAACATAATAACAAAAACAGGAACCTCTTTAAGCACCAACGTTTATACTAAGCCCACCAACATAGGATTATGCCTGAACGGTAGAAGTGAGTGCCCCCAAAGATACAAAGCTAGTGTTCTCAATGCTTATATTCGTCGAGCGCTTACCCACTGCTCCGAATGGAGCAACGTGAGTAAAGAGTTTGAAAGAGTAACTCAGGTATTGGTGAACAACGGATATAGCAACGCGGAAAATAAACGCTGCTATAAGAAGACACTTGGACCGATGGTATAATCCTGAACCTAGAACAGAAACCACAATACCTCCAATAAAATTATATTACAAATCAACCATGCACAGTGAACATATAAAAGATGAAAGAATAATGAAAGAAATAATCCGTAAAGGAGCAAAAAGCATTACTCCTAACCAAAACATAGACCTGATCAATTCTACAAAACCAAGAATACTTCCGAACTCCTTATCAAAAACAGCCCGAAAGCCGACAGAGAACCCTCTACAGCAGTCAAGCGTTGTATACATGTACACTTGCTCCCACGAAGGATGTAACCTTCAATCTAAGTACATAGGATCACGTCGACCAAGCTGACGAGGCGTTTGACATATCATCTTCAATCCGGTGCCCCCAGGAATCACATAAGACAAGCCTATGACATCACCCTACAAGAGAAATGTTGAACAAAAATACCTGTATAATAGACAAAACCCAAGATGCAAGAAGATTACAAATTCTTGAAGCAATTCACATAAGAATAGAACAACCTACCATGAACACCCAAATCACGGAACTATTTACTCTACCCACCATGAGAGTAAGGACAAGACCAGAACATAACGATGCCAACACAGAAGACAATGTTCAACATAACAGGCCAATTACACCTGATTAATCACTGTATAATAGGAGCTGCCTCGTATGGGCCAATGGGCCTTCTGTAGTTACCTTTATTCTTATGTTCTTATGTGCTTCGTGCCCATTTATCCCCTTGTTTTTACCTTATCACCTGACCCGTACGGGTATAAATCAACCAATCCTGTAAATCCATTTCACATGAGAATGAACCATGGTGGTTCGAAACGTTGTGCAAATTGTATAAATAAGTGTAATACATTCTATTAATTCACTTTTTCCTTCACCTTGAAATTACGAAAATGAGTTTTGGAGAACTCCTCTTTCAGCTAAGCCCTGATGCTAAGAAAATAGTTAGAGGGATAGAAGCCCTAAACCAGAAGATAGTAAATACAGAATATGGGGTTTTGGTCATATTCAATGAGACATCCNCGCAATAATCTGAGCAGAACCACCACTTAAACTACTTAAAAATACACCTGCCACTCCCCAACTGACCTGGGGACCAGCGGGGGCTGGGTGTCCCGTGGGACATGCGGGTCACCTGTCACACTCAGATGACCTGCACACCACCAACCGCTAAGTTCCCAAATCGCCAAATATTATCACTAACATAAAACATACCCACGCAAGTCCTGGTGAACATTCCCTGAACTCCACAAAACTCACAAAATCACAAGAACACATTACCAGAAAATCACTATCTCCTAACCTGAAAAAACTCGCTAACTCGCGAATCTTAAACACCTGTCAATATCTCCCTGATAGCGCCTGAGCGGCAAAAGGACACGTGAGACTGAACAATGTTAAATTAACACCTGCTACATTAACATTGTTCAACACCGCTGCCATCATTGTAACGGGGGGGGGGGGGAAGGGAAATGAGAATATCGAGTAAGTAGGCAGTGAGTGGGAGAAGTAGAAGAGGTAGAAGGGTAGATAGGTAGAAGTAGGAAAGTAGATAGTAGAAGTAGAAGAGTAGATAGTTGAAGTAGAAATAGAAGATTGCTAGAAATTAGAAAAGAAGTAGGAAATGCTAGTAGAAGAAGAAATGCTGCCACCATCCATTCTAGTCATTTACATACAAGACAAGGAATGGAACTTGTCTGTATCAACATAATACCCTCAAAGATGTTTCAAGAGGTATGCTCCCTCTGTATCATGTACTCATTCAAAATTTTAGGGAACAAAGTTAAACACACTTTAAATAATAACTTTCAATTATATTTCACATACTAAGTATCAATAATTAAGCAAGTATAAATGTTCAAGCTTAGTATTTCAAAGTGAGTCATCATCCAAGAATTCGAGAACCCTACAACTCGACTGCCCCTGATCGTCACACCACACCTGTTTAGTGAACACGACAAAGTCCCTCAATGTTCAACTCACCAAGTGTCTGAGTCTCCGTGGAATAGCGAGAGGGGGGGGGGGTCTGTAGTTGACAGAGACTGTCCCGCCCCGCCGGCGGACCGCCTGTGTGGACGGCTGGCCGCTGCAGGCTGTTCTTCTGTCTATTGCTCTGCTTCTTCTGTCCTTCTCCTCTCGAATCGATATCTCTCCGAGTATATATTGGGAAACCTAGTGGCTAACTCCGCCCACAAGTTAGATAGCCTGGGGCACTCTACCAGCCACTCCTTAAACGTCGACATGTTTGAAGGCTACCCGGTTACGATTATAAGATTAGCGAGAGCCAGGTGAGATTCTCATGACCTGACCTCAGGTCCACTCGGTGTCATTAACACTAGAGGTGTGAGATCCCGGCCGGACAAGTTGACGCCTGTCAAATCCTTGTCTGTGACTCATATATCTCCATGTATGTATTAAATAAAACTAAACCAAACACCTTTACAGTGTTACAACAACACCAGGGGGACAACACCAGGGGAACAACACCTGGGTAACAACACCAGGGGACAACACCAGGGAAACAACACCAGGGGGACAACACCAGGGAAACAACACCAGAGGAACAACACCAAGTGGAAAACACCAGGGGGACAACACCAGGGGAACAAACACCAGGGGAACAACACCTGGGTAACAACACCAGGGGGACAACACCAGGGAAACAACACCAAGTGGACAACACCTTGGGTAACAACACCAGGGGAATAACACCAGGGGTATAATACCAGGGGAACAATACGAGGGGACAAACACCAGAGTACAACACCAGGGGGACAACACCAGGGGTACAATACCAGGGGAACAACACCAGGGGGACAACACCAAGGGAACAACACCAGGGGGACAACACCAGGGGAACAACACCAGGGGAACAACACCAGGTGGACAACACCAGGGGAACAACACCAGGAGAACAACACCAGGGGGACAGCACCAAGGGAACAACACCAGAGGGACAACACCAGGGGGACAACACCAGGTGGACAACACCAGGTGGACAACACCAGGGGAACAACACCAGGGGAACAACACCAGGGGAACAACACCAGGTGGACAACACCAGGTGACAACACCAGGGAAACAACACCAGGGGATCAACACCAGGTGAACAACACCAGGGAACAACATTAGCGGGACAATACCAGGGGGACAACACCAGAGGAACAACACCAGGGGAAAACACCAGGGGACAACACTAGGTCAACAACACAAGCTTGAACAACACCTGGAGAACAACAGCAGAGAACAACACCAGGTGAACAACAGCAGGGGAACAACACCAGGAGAACAACACCAGGGGAACAACACCAGGGGAACAACACCAGGGAGACAACACCAGGGAGACAACACCAGGTGGACAACACCACGGGAACAACACCAGGTGCACAACATCAGGGGGAGAACGCCAGAGGAACAACACCAGGGGAACAACACCAGGGAACAACACCAGGGGAATAACACCAGGGGAAGAACACCAGGGGAACAACACCAGAGGAACAACACCAGGGGAACACCACCAGGGGAATAGCACCAGGGGGACAACATTAGCGGGACAACACCAGGCGAAACAACACCAGGGGGACAAAACCAGGGGGGACAACTCTAGGGGGTCAACACCAGAAAAACAACACAAGGGGAACAACACCAGGGGAAAAACACCAGGGGGACAACACCAGGGGACAACACCAGGTGGACAACAACAGGGGGAACAACACCAGGGGGACAACACCAGGGGGACAACACCAGGTGGACAACACCAGGGGAACAATACCAGGGGGACAACACCAGGGTAACAACAACAGGGGAACAACACGAGGGGTACAATACCAGGGGAAAAACAACAGGAGGACAACACCAGGGGAACAACACCAGGGAGACAACACCAGGGAGACAACACCAGGGAGACAACACCAGGAGACAACACCAGGGGAACAACACCAGAGAGACAACACCAGGGGAACAACACCAGGGAGACAACACCAGGGGATAACACCAGGGGGGCAACACCAGGGGACAACACCAGGGGAACAACACCAGGGAGACAACACCAGGGGGGACAACACCAGGGGAACAACACCAGGAGACAACACCAGGGGGGGACAACACCAGGGAGACAACACCAGGGGGACAAACCAGGGGACAACGCGGGGGAGACAACAGCAGGGAGACAACACCAGGGGAACAACACCAGGGAGACAACACTAGGGGAACAACACCAGGGAACAACACCAGGGATACAACACCAGAGGGACAACACCAGGGAGACGACACCAGGGAGTTACAACACCTGGGGAACAACACCAGGGATACAACACCAGGGGACAACACCAGGGAGACAACACCAGGGGGAACAACACCAGGGGAATAACACCAGGGAGACAACACCAGGGGAACAACACCAGGGGAACAACACCAGGGATACAACACCAGGGGACAACACCAGGGAGACAACACCAGGGGAACAACACCAGGGAGACAACACCAGGGGAACAACACCAGGGAGACAACACCAGGGAGACAACACCAGGGAGACAACACCAGGGAGACAACACCAGGGAGACAACACCAGGGGAACAACACCAGGGTATAATACCAGGGGAACAATACGAGGGGACAACACCAGGAATACAACACCAGGGGGACAACACCAGGGGTACAATACCAGGGGAACAACACCAGGGGGACAACACCAAGGGAACAACACCAGGGGGACAACACCAGGGGAACAACACCAGGGGAACAACACCAGGTGGACAACACCAGGCGAACAACACCAGGAGAACAACACCAGGGGCACAGCACCAAGGGAACAACACCAGAGGGACAACACCAGGGGGACAACACCAGGTGGACAACACCAGGTGGACAACACCAGGGGAACAACACCAGGGGAACATCACCAGGGGAACAACACCAGGTGGACACACCAGGAGGACAACACCNTCGCAATAATCTGAGCAGACCACCACTTAAAACTACTTAAGAAATACACCTGCCACTCCCCAACTGACCTGGGGACCAGCGGGGGCTGGGTGTCCCGTGGGACATGCGGGTCACCTGTCACACTCAGATGACCTGCACACCACCAACCGCTAAGTTCCCAAATCGCCAAATATTATCACTAACATAAAACCTACCCACGCAAGTCCTGGTGAACATTCCCTGAACTCCACAAAACTCACAAAATCACAAGAACACATTACCAGAAAATCACTATCTCCTAACCTGAAAAACTCGCTAACTCGCGAATCTTACACCTGTCAATATCTCCCTGATAGCGCCTGAGCGGCAAAAGGACACGTGAGACTGAACAATGTTAATTAACACCTGCTACATTAACATTGTTCAACACCGCTGCCATCATTGTAACGGGGGGGGGGGGAAGGGAAATGAGAATATCGAGTAAGTAGGCAGTGAGTGGGAGAAGTAGAAGAGGTAGAAGGGTAGATAGGTAGAAGTAGGAAAGTAGATAGTAGAAGTAGAAGAGTAGATAGTTGAAGTAGAAAATAGAAGATTGCTAGAAATAGAAAAGAAGTAGGAAATGCTAGTAGAAGAAGAAATGCTGCCACCATCCATTCTAGTCATTTACATACAAGACAAGGAATGGAACTTGTCTGTATCAACATAATACCCTCAAAGATGTTTCAAGAGGTATGCTCCCTCTGTATCATGTACTCATTCAAAATTTTAGGGAACAAAGTTAAACACACTTTAAATAATAACTTTCAATTATATTTCACATACTAAGTATCAATAATTTAAGCAAGTATAAATGTTCAAGCTTAGTATTTCAAAGTGAGTCATCATCCAAGAATTCGAGAACCCTACAACTCGACTGCCCCTGATCGTCACAACCACCCTGTTTAGTGAACACGACAAAGTCCCTCAATGTTCAACTCACCAAGTGTCTGAGTCTCCGTGGAATAGCGAGAGGGGGGGGGGTCTGTAGTTGACAGAGACTGTCCCCCCCGCCGGCGGACCGCCTGTGTGGACGGCTGGCCGCTGCAGGCTGTTCTTCTGTCTATTGCTCTGCTTCTTCTGTCCTTCTCCTCTCGAATCGATATCTCTCCGAGTATATATTGGGAACCTAGTGGCTAACTCCGCCCACAAGTTAGATAGCCTGGGGCACTCTACCAGCCACTCCTTAAACGTCGACATGTTTGAAGGCTACCCGGTTACGATTATAAGATTAGCGAGAGCCAGGTGAGATTCTCATGACCTGACCTCAGGTCCACTCGGTGTCATTAACACTAGAGTGTGAGATCCCGGCCGGACAAGTTGACGCCTGTCAAATCCTTGTCTGTGACTCATATATCTCCATGTATGTATTAAATAAAACTAAACCAAACACCTTTACAGTGTTACAACCACCAGGGGGACAACACCAGGGGAACACACCTGGGTAACAACACCAGGGGACAACACCAGGGAAACAACACCAGGGGGACAACACCAGGGAAACAACACCAGAGGAACAACACCAAGTGGAAAACACCAGGGGGACAACACCAGGGGAACAACACCAGGGGAACAACACCTGGGTAACAACACCAGGGGGACAACACCAGGGAAACAACACCAAGTGGACAACACCTTGGGTAACAACACCAGGGGAATAACACCAGGGGTATAATACCAGGGAACAATACGAGGGGACAACACCAGGAGTACAACACCAGGGGACAACACCAGGGGTACAATACCAGGGGAACAACACCAGGGGGACAACACCAAGGGAACAACACCAGGGGGACAACACCAGGGGAACAACACCAGGGGAACAACACCAGGTGGACAACACCAGGGGAACAACACCAGGAGAACAACACCAGGGGGACAGCACCAAGGGAACAACACCAGAGGGACAACACCAGGGGACAACACCAGGTGGACAACACCAGGTGGACAACACCAGGGGAACAACACCAGGGAACAACACCAGGGGAACAACACCAGGTGGACAACACCAGTGGACACACCAGGGAAACAACACCAGGGGATCAACACCAGGTGAACAACACCAGGGAACAACATTAACGGGACAATACCAGGGGGACAACACCAGAGGAACAACACCAGGGAAAACACCAGGGGGACAACACTAGGTCAACAACACAAGCTTGAACAACACCTGGAGAACAACAGCAGAGAACAACACCAGGTGAACAACAGCAGGGGAACAACACCAGGAGAACAACACCAGGGGAACAACACCAGGGAACAACACCAGGGAGACAACACCAGGGAGACAACACCAGGTGGACAACACCACGGGAACAACACCAGGTGCACAACATCAGGGAGAACGCCAGAGGAACAACACCAGGGGAACAACACCAGGGGAACAACACCAGGGGAATAACACCAGGGGAAGAACACCAGGGGAACAACACCAGAGGAACAACACCAGGGGAACACCACCAGGGGAATAGCACCAGGGGACAACATTAGCGGACAACACCAGGCGAAACAACACCAGGGGGACAAAACCAGGGGGGACAACTCTAGGGGTCAACACCAGAAAACAACACAAGGGGAACAACACCAGGGGAAAAACACCAGGGGGACAACACCAGGGGACAACACCAGGTGGACAACAACAGGGGGAACAACACCAGGGGACAACACCAGGGGACAACACCAGGTGGACAACACCAGGGAACAATACCAGGGGGACAACACCAGGGTAACAACAACAGGGGAACACACGAGGGGTACAATACCAGGGGAAAAACAACAGGAGGACAACACCAGGGGAACAACACCAGGGAGACAACACCAGGGAGACAACACCAGGGAGACAACACCAGGGAGACAACACCAGGGGAACAACACCAGGGAGACAACACCAGGGGAACAACACCAGGGAGACAACACCAGGGGATAACACCAGGGGGCAAACCAGGGACAACACCAGGGGAACAACACCAGGGAGACAACACCAGGGGGGACAACACCAGGGGAACAACACCAGGAGACAACACCAGGGGGGACAACACCAGGGAGACAACACCAGGGGGACAAACCAGGGGACAACGCGGGGAGACAACAGCAGGGAGACAACACCAGGGGAACAACACCAGGGAGACAACACTAGGGAACAACACCAGGGAACAACACCAGGGATACACACCAGAGGGACAACACCAGGGAGACGACACCAGGGATTACAACACCTGGGGAACAACACCAGGGATACCACCAGGGGACAACACCAGGGAGACAACACCAGGGGGAACAACACCAGGGGAAACACCAGGGAGACAACACCAGGGGAACAACACCAGGGGAAACACCAGGGATACAACACCAGGGGACAACACCAGGA
>WNGS01158529.1:20767-45490 GCA_020271785.1 Procambarus virginalis
TGTAGTGTGGTACAGGGAGGCCCCGCCCCCCTGTAGTGTGGTACAGGGGGCCCCGCCTCCCTTGCAGTGTGACCTGCTGCTGCCCTCACACAGTGTTAGCGTCCTCCTCTGTTCCCGAATCTGCATCACAAAATTTTACTGAAAATATATTAGGGTCGAAAGTAAGTTTCCTGGTAGTCAGTGATACATTTCTCATCTTCAACTATGTACAATGCGCCTTTCAAATGTTGAATGCAATTATCTGCCGCTTCTAGAACTATCACACTCGTAAATTGTACTGAACTTGCATGACGTGTGGAAGTTGGTACCCACAATGGCAGTGTTACATAATACCGGCTCGCACTCTGGGGAAGGTGATGACCGCCCTCCATCCTCCGCTCCAGTCACTTAACAGTAACCACAAGAGTGATATATCGGCGAGAAGTTATAGAGCACTACGGGGCACTGACCTCCCCCAAGAGTCTCCTCGCTCCCTAGTGCTTCACAGTTGTCTTACTGATATATCACGCTATTGGGAATTCGGTTAGTGTGTGTATTTACTATTTGTGCTTGTAGAGTTGGGCTATGAGCTCTTGGACCCCGCCTTTCTAACCAATCTATTTTTCGTCTATTGTGTATATTGTATACTTTTCTCGCTAATACACGCGCACACATCCCCAGGAAGCAGCCCGTAGCAGCTGTCTAACTCCAAGGTACCTATTTACTGCTAGGTGAACAGGTGTGTAATTACCTAAGTGTAGTTACAGTATGAGAGCTACGCTTGTGGTGTCCCGTCTTCCCAGCACTCTTCGTCTTATAACGCTTTGAAACACAGTGTGTGTGTAATAGTTCTTGGTCTCGTTCGTTTAGCTCCGCCGATTGTCTGCGGGAGAAACTGTCATAGATTGACAATGTTGATGGTATAGCAATGGAAAGTTATTATTGTTGTGAAAGTGACGCTTCACATCTGGTCATGATCGCGGCGTTGCTCACTCGCGTCAGAAATGTGTTTCTCGGGTTGAGTAATCCAGCAATATATCAGACTGTATGCGCTGACGTGGTGTCCTTAAGTCTGGAACCCCAGCCGTGACCCCAGCAGTGACCTCAGCAGTGACGGTGTAAAGCAACACCTTGCGAACTGATGACACTCACTGTAGCCTAAATTGAGTTGCAATGCTCTGAAAAGTTTTAATTTCTCAAAGTAAATTCTTACCTAATCAACTTTATAATCGAGGTTTGGAGTTTTTCTGAATGGCTGATTTGATCTTAAAAGTGACGAGGGTGTCCTGAATGTGGTTTACAGTTTATGGTCCTCCAGCAGTCAGCTGAGGAAAACTGGGAGCGCCTCCCGGGGGGGGGGGGGTGTGTGCATCGTCTTCCCCACACAGTCTTCTCTCTCTCTCTCTCCTCTCTCTCTCTCTCTCTCTCTCTCTCTCTCTCTCTCTCTCTCTCTCTCTCTCTCTCTCTCCCCCTTTGTTGCAACCCACGGCAGTAAAACTGGCGGCTTCACTGTGTAAACAACTTGTACCAATTAGTGAGCTAACGTCTAAGCAATTAATATACCACTGACTGACAACAAAATATGGACGAGGGTTTTTCATTGACTACAGATGCAGATGACGCATGGATGCGTATTTCAAGAAACTGAGGCTTTTTGGGAATGCGTGTCTTGCCTTAATTATGAAGGATGGGCGGTGGGGGCGCCCATGGTGGGCTGGAAGGTGGCATGTGGTGGGTGGTAAACAAGGCATGTGGTGGGTGGTAAACAAGAGGGCTGGAGAGCCAAGCAAAATTCAGTGTGGGGTTCTGGGCGCGCGCTTCTGTGGTTGGCTGTGGAGCGATGTGTGTGTGTGTACGCGCCGCGCAGGACCCTGACGCAGGTGTGATCGTCCTGGATGTGAGTGGAGGCAGGGAGGGAAGCAAGACCAGCAGCAGCATGCGTCCTCCTCCCCATCCCACCTTTCCCAGGAAGGCCCCTTCTCCCCCAGCAACCCACAGTCCGCCTGGCCCCGCCCCGCGCACTGCTTCCCAAGTTACCGCCGTTCCAGATCCAAGAGCACACCACACCCTGGCCCTCTAGTCAGCTTCACGCCGCCCTCTACACGCGGCGCCGCTACGCCACCACCACCCCCCACTTCAAGCCCCCGCCCTGGCGTGTGTCCGGACCATCCACCTGCTGTCGCTGCTGTGGAGACTTGCAGTGAACAGCAGCGCTACCTGCTGTCACCATGTCCGCAAGCGCCTAAACCTTGCGCACCAAACATCACAGCTGCTGGACGCTGTGACGCGACTTGAGCTTGGATAGTGAAGCGTTCGCGAAGGAATCCACCCGAGACTTTCAAGGGCGACGTGGCCCCCACACAACGTGCGGTGTATCAGGAAAATAAGTACCTGAAATTAGAGCGCTGACGTATGAAGCTCGAGAGTAAACTAGAGTTTCGAGAGCTGTGTGTTTGGACTTCGTTTGACGGAAGATTTAACGATCAAGAGATCTTGTACTTTGTAAACCTTGCGTAACGTCAAGGAATTGTATCGCCGTGTGGCGATGTATTTTTTGTCGGCGTTGCATGTTTCTATGTGCGCCTTGTCTTGTGCATAATAGCACTGGTGTTTATATAACTAAATCTGTGTGTTGTATATTTGTGTGTGGGTGTGTATAGTAGTTGTTGTGTGGCCGTTACCAGTAGCGGGACACACTGACACCTGTATACGGCCATCATTGTCCCCCACCTCGGGAGCTCTCACATACGTTAGCTTCGAATCCGTCTATTTCTTTAAATACGTGTCCATAATATATTGTATAGCTGACCTCTGCACCATACGTCCATGCTCCAGCCCTGTCCTCAAGTACCCTGACGGGGGACCCGCTGAACAACTACTGCCACAGGTCATCTCTGTCCAAACACTGTCGTTAAACGTCCACGTTATAACTCGCCCGAGCTTCTTTCCGTCTGCTAGTCAAGACGAAGGCCTTCTATATGCGTAGTTAGATATTTGAATTAAAGCTGCTTCTAGTTCTTTGTAAAGAGGAACCTGCGAGGCTCGTCAGTTAGCTTCAGGTATCCTGTCAGTGTTTACATGTTTGTTCAATATGTTTATAACTATATTATAGACGAGAGAGAGAACATCAACCGTCGTCATGTCTCCCGTGTACTGTGAGGGAGTTTGACGGGCTTGAGCCTCTCAAAACATTTTCCACGACTGTGCCTGTTCACCCAAGGCCGCCACACAAGTCTTGCTGTTCGTAGGCACTAAAGACCGTGGCTAAGGGGGTGTGGCAGGTAATGGTGGGTGCTCCTGCTCGATGGGTCGTGTTGGTGCCCTTGTGGGGAGCATGAGTGGTGACAGAGTGACGCCCCGGAGGACCCCAGCCCTCACACCGTCGTGGTGGTTGACGGCGGGAAGGATGGTGCCCGAACTTCCGTCTGGGAGCCTAAGGACCCCTCCGGAGCCTGGACAGACGGCAAGACTCTCAAGGAACGCAGAGACACTCTTAAGTGGGGACTCAAACTCTCTCTGGACACAGAGTCAAACAAGGACAACAACGAGGCACTCAATACGCTGAGCACCAATGGGCTTACAAGTGCCAACGGAGCCCCGGGAATCAAGGGCATCGGCAAGGAGGTAAATATGACTCGTTTCTAATCTTAATTAATCTCTATCTTTACTGTTCATTGTAATTCATCACAGCATTCTATTATTCACCTATAATTGTTTTGTTCTCTGTTGGATGCAGCATTAATGTCTATGTAAACCTTTCGTCAACATATTGTTGCCTCTCTTCTTTACACGAAGAACCAAACCGGCTTTAACTCGCCGAGACTAAAGCTCTGGCGAACCGAGTTCGCCAGAGATTCAGATTCAGAGTTGACAGCAGGAACTCTCAGATTCAGAGTTGACAGCAGGAACTCTCAGATTCAGAGTTGACAGCACGAACTCTCAGATTCAGAGTTGACAGCAGGAACTGCTCGAAACTCGCCTCGTGCTGTCTGTGTCTGTCTGTCATAGAGATGACGATGCGCGAAATTCATTAACAAGATGCTAGTACTTCTTCAGAACGTACAATCAACTGGAATATGCAGTTAAATTTTTACCTTTATCAAATTTGCATTATTAAAATGTTTCATACGTAAGTAAGAGAACTATCAGGATAAAGCGCCAAGCGAGTATATAGCACTGGGAAGGGATCAGGATAAAGGTTTGGGATGGGACGGGGGGAAGGAATGGTGCCCAACCACTTGGACGGTCGAGGATTGAACGCTGATCTTGAGATTAAGAAACAAGTAATGTATTGTGAAGACTAATGTTAGCAAACAGCACCTCCTCTATGACTGTAATATCTCTCTAGCTCAAACAATTATGTATTAGCGATAAGACCTACCATTAATGTATAATGATTTGATGAAAATATATAGCTCTTGAAATAGAACATTCTCTAACTAGCTAGCATTGTAATTATAAGGTATGAAGGCTAGAATAAATTGTTTATGTAATAATCTCCGTTGAGGAGATTATTACATAAACTATTAGATTATAAAGACCTTTTGTGCCCTCTGTAATCCTTTTTGCGTTACCGCTCACAGGATGAGTATGGGGTGCACAATAAATTAGCGGGCTCCATTCATTCTACTTTGTTCGATGAAGGCGATGTAGCCGAAAACGCGTTAACATTTCTATTTTTCACATATGGTTTTTTCCGCGTACTTGGGTCAGTGTTTTTTTTATCATTGTTTTATATATATATATATATATATATATATATATATATATATATATATATATATATATATATATATATATATATATATAATGAGGAAAATTACATGTGAAAAATAGAGAATGCTAAACGCGTTTTCGGCTCAATTCGACTTCATCAAAATTGAGCCGAAAACGCGTTTAGCATTCTCTATTTTTCACATGTTTTTCTGCATACTTGCATCAGTGTTTTCGTGATCGTTGTTGCATATTATATATATCATTTATATCATAAAATATATATATATGTATAATATATATATATATATATATATATATATATATATATATATATATATATATATATATATATATATATATATATATATATATATATATGTCGTACCTAGTAGCCAGAACGCACTTCTCAGCCTACTATGCAAGGCCCGATTTGCATAATAAGCCAAGTTTTCCAGAATTAATATATTTTTCAATTTTTTTTCCTATGAAATGATAAAGCTACCCATTTCGTTATATATGAGGTCAATTTTTTTATTGGAGTTAAAATTAACGTAGATATATGACCGAACCTAACCAACCCTACCTAACCTAACCTTACCTATCTTTATAGGTTAGGTTAGGTAGCCGAAAAAGTTAGGTTAAGTTAGGTTAGGTAGGTTAGGTAGTCGAAAAACAATTAATTCATGAAAACTTTGCTTATTAGGCAAATCGGGCCTTGCATAGTAGGCTGAGAAGTGCGTTCTGGCTACTAGGTACGATATATATATATATATATATATATATATATATATATATATATATATATATATATATATAATATATTGATTAGTATATGGGTTAATGTGTAGAGGGAGATGGATAAGAAGTTTAGTAAATAACTGGGGGTCCAGCCTGTTTTAGTTACTAAAATTCCTGACACTACAAACACAGCTTCTGATTAAATTCCTATGTCATTCTTATTGGTGTTAGGTATTTCTTGATTCAGCTGATTCTTCACTGGTTCATCACAATGTTTCCAACTCGCCATTCAATTGTCTGGTTCTTCCTTTGTTCCGTCAGGCAGCTAATTCCTGGAGCAACATTCCATAAGTTAATTCCAGCGGCTGGGTTCATTACAGTGAATCAGCTTCGCGTCTCGACACCTGTCTTGAAATTCCAGAGCAGCAGCAGCAGCAGCAGCTGGAAGGTGCTATATAGTTCTGCTATCTTTAAGTTTGGGGGAGTCGGGTGGTGTTGATGCACTCTTAAGGGTTTGTGCGTGTCTTCGTGTGCCTGTGAGTGTGTATTCAACTATTTGTGCGTACAGGATTGAGCTGTAGCTCATTGACCCCGCCTTTCAAACCGCCGGCTAACAAAGACAGTTTTGAAGGCGAGCCTTCATTTGACGACGTTTAGCTCCAGTGTTGGTTTGATCAAAGTGTAGGAGAGGAGCAGGCAACACAGGGAGGGTTGTTGTTAAGTGTTGCAGTGATCTTGCTTCCCGCCAATGAAGTTGTTGAGTGCTGGTTGTGGTGGTGTTGCGCCGTCCTCCAAACACGCTCAATTTATTCAATTGTTTTTAGCACCCATATAAATATTTATTAAATATTCACCTGAATTTGTCCAGTGTTACGTCGTGTGTAAAATTGTAATAAGAGTAGTGAATAATTTTTTTTTCTGCAAACGTAATTATTTGTTAAGAACAGTGCGATGTGCTGTAAGGTTGCTGGTGGGACATATTGATGGCTACTCTAGGGCTGTACTGTGGAGTTGTGGGCCTGGGAGCGTCTCCCACAGTTCCTGCACTGAAACAAGTAACACCTTTGACTGGGTGAGAGGAGCGGCCGGGTCTGTGAGGTATGTTTTGTGCCTCTCTATTGTCCTCTAGATTGATCGTATGGAAATTTCGATGTCCAAATCATGTAAGTGATATGGCCTCATTCTCATTCGAGAAAATGTGTGTATGCAATACGGTTTCAAGGAGAAAGCGGCAAAGACGTAGCGTGTGCGGCAATGTTGTGTGAGCCTTGCACCTCAAGTTCCGTCCCACCTCTCCCATCACTTGTCACTATCCCAGCCTGCCGATGATTATAGCTTCCACATGCCTCAATTTGACTTGATAATGCTCACATAAGAGTCAAATGTCATTAGGTCAGTGTTCAACTTTGTTTTGTCAGCAGTTTGCTGTCATTTCGTGGTCTTATCATATTTGCAATTGAAATTGTGTGTAGAGCATAACTTTTCTCTCCAACTTCTGCACTATCTTCACACTGAAACACTTCTCCCTTATATCTCTCCTTATAAACTGGAATCTCTGAGTCACATTCCAGTTTCCAGCTTTCACTTGTGGTCGCTTTACCTCAAGTTGATCTCAAACTTATATAGTATCCAGTTCCTATTCATCTTGTCACGTTCTCTAAGAACCTTGTATGTGATGACCATGTGATCGGTGTCTGTGTTCCTGTGGGAGGTTCTTAAAGCCCGTCCTCGTAGCTCACACCTTTATCTTTTGATGTCAGTCTTATCAAAGACGTCTGTGATATGTTGGTGCCGCATACTCGGTTATTGGTGCCGCATACTCGGTTATTGGTTGTGAATGACTGTGTTGAAGTTCCATAAAGCCGTCGGTGTGTTGGCTAACGTGGCGTACCTCACCGACGTCAGGAAGACTTAACCCCACACCAGAAGAGGAGGACACGACGACGTTTCGGTCCGTCTTGGACCATTATCACGTTGATTGTGATGGGAGTGAGGGAGGCACGACCATTATCCTGACATTATCCTCACTAACGTTATCCTGTGTACATGGACCTCCGGGGATGGCTTGGGTGTCATCACCTCCCATTGGCTGTTATTATTATTATTGCTTAAATTTTGCCCCGACGGGCTAGTTTATTTGGCGGCGTCACTCATCCTGTCCCTTCTGTCTTCATCCAAGACAGTCCAACGCTATCACTTCTATTCATCTATTCATCAATTCTATTCTTCTATTCATCTATTCCCCACGCCTACACTATCTCTGTCTTCTGTCCTTATTACATTACACTTCTTTATCCATTGAGGTACTACTCCAATACAGCCCCAGTGTGCATTTATTATTTGTCTGCAGAATCCGCAGAATCCAGCTAATAGCTCTTCGACCCCGACTTTCTAACCGATCTATTTTTGCGTCTGTTATTTCTACTACTGTACATGTATTTCCCTCTAACACACGCACGCGTCCCAGGGACCAGCCCATAGCAGCAACCCAGTTCCCGTGCACTCTAGCTCCCGTGCACTCTCGGTTGAGGTGCGCGCNGTGTAGTGGTAAGACACTCGCCTGGCGTTCCGCGAGCGCTATGTCATGGGTTCGTATCCTGGCGGGGAGGATTTACTGGGCGCAATTCCTTAACTGTAGCCTCTGTTTAACGCAACAGTAAAATGTGTACTTGGATGAAAAAACGATTCTTCGCGGCGGGATCGGATTCCAGGGACCTGCCCGAAACGCTACGCGTACTAGTGGCTGTACAAGAATGTAACACTCTTGTATATCTCAAAAAAAAAAAAAAAAAAAAAAGTTACACATAATTTCTTATGTATCTACTGTCTTCCTGCGCCGAAGCTTCCTCTCCCAGACTAGACATCAGCCCGCCCCACCTCCCGACCCGTTCATGCCCAGATCTACAGTACCCGGTAATGGCTCCAAATACCCTCCCCTTGCGGGCTACTCATGCCCGTGCTACCTCTGGGGTGGCTTAATTGGTATCAATCATCATCATTTTATGTGTATAGTTACGTACGTGTTTGTGTTTGTGGCCTCGTGCGGCACGGCCCGAGACTGGGCCTCGTGCGGCACGGCCCGAGACTGGGCCTCGTGCGGCACGGCCCGAGACTGGGCCTCGTGCGGCACGGCCCGAGACTGGGCCTCGTGCGGCACGGCCCGAGACTGGGCCTCGTGCGGCACGGCCCGAGACTGGGCCTCGTGCGGCACGGCCCGAGACTGGGCCGGGTGCGGCACGGCCCGAGACTGGGCCGGGTGCGGCACGGCCCGAGACTGGGCCGGGTGCGGCACGGCCCGAGACTGGGCCGGGTGCGGCACGGCCCGAGACTGGGCCGGGTGCGGCACGGCCCGAGACTGGGCCGGGTGCGGCACGGCCCGAGACTGGGCCGGGTGCGGCACGGCCCGAGACTGGGCCGGGTGCAGCAAGCAAGGCTAACGTTCCCGCCAATGAGGTTGATGAAGTATATCCCTCTGGAGGTGTTTATGAAGTAATCCGTTGGACACAATTTAAGGTCTGACAGTATTTGTTCATGGAGGGAGAATGTGTTGAGTGATCTCTGGGGTGTTTACTGCCCCCCCCACCCCCTCCAATTTTTTTGGGTGGGGGGGGGGGAGGGAAGCAGTGAAATTCCTGCACGGGCCTTAAGCCTCTGGCTGGCCCCTCAAAGTGTTATTTGTTTCTTGTTTCTGTTTTACTTAGGTGGAGTATGGTGAGTATTCATGACTTGTATGGTCGCTTCAGTAAGATAATGCCCGATATGTTTAGCAGCTACTTCTGCTCCGTTGAATGTTGAAATCTTATTTTTGTAACTGCACTGTTATATAATGTTGCTTGTTTGTAACTGTGCACTGTTATATAATGTTGCTTGTTTGTAACTGTGCACTGTTACATAATGTTGCTTGTTTGTAACTGTGCACTGTTACATAATGTTGCTTGTTTGTAACTGTGCACTGTTATATAATGTTACTTGTTTGTAACTGTGCACTGTTACATAATGTTGCTTGTTTGTAACTGTGCACTGTTATATAATGTTGCTTGTTTGTAACTGTGCACTGTTATATAATGTTGCTTGTTTGTAACTGTGCACTGTTATATAATGTTACTTGTTTGTAACTGTGCACTGTTATATAATGTTGCTTGTTTGTAACTGCACTGTTATATAATGTTGCTTGTTTGTAACTGTGCACTGTTATATAATGTTGCTTGTTTGTAACTGTGCACTGTTACATAATGTTGCTTGTTTGTAACTGTGCACTGTTACATAATGTTGCTTCCTTCCTTACTTGGTCATTTTGAGCACGATGGGTCTCTCCTGGTATGGTTTATTGTGGTGTCTGTCAGGCGTGGTTTGTGGGTGTGGTGAGGGCGCTATAGGCGTAACGTGCCGAATACCGTGGGCGTGGGTGTCGGGAGCCGTTGGCGTGGGTGTCGGGGGGCGTGGGTGTCTGGGGGGGGCGTGGGTGTCGGGAGGCGTGGGTGTCGGGGGGGGAGCGTGGGTGTCGGGGGGGGGGCGTGGGTGTCGGGGGGGGGGGGGCGTGGGTGTCGGGGGGGGGGCGTGGGTGTCGGGGGGGGGCGTGGGTGTCTGGGGGGGGGCGTGGGTGTCGGGGGGGCGTGGGTGTCGGGAGCCGTGGGTGTCGGAAGCCGTGGGCGTGGGTGTCGGGAGCCGTGGGCGTGGTAATGGGTTCCGTGGCATGGTTGCCCAATTCATTACCAGTGTGAGCGTGCGCTTGTCTTCTGCAACGACCAATTGGCTCGGTTTCTGTCGGCACCAATTTATATTTGTGGGAGTGTGGAGGTGGACGTTACTGGTTAACAATGACGCAGGAGCGGGGAGAGGCGTGGCTGGGGAGAGGCGTGGCTGGGGAGAGGCGTGGCTGGGGAGAGCATGGCAGACATGGGTGGGGAGGAGACTGGGGAGTCTCACGGTGCTCTGTACCTCTAAGCTGGAGTTACTCAAGTAACATGCGTCTCTCTCTCAAGTGATGCTCAAAAACTGTCACTGGCGAGCTAACCAGTCTATAGTGTACACACACACTCACACTCACACTCACACTCTCACACTCTCTCTGAGAGAAAGATAATAGGCACATATATAAAAGAGGGGTGGGTGCTCTTTATCTCGTACCAAGACACTTGACTTTATTCACTTAAACAGTGTTGCTTTATGTAGATAATGTGTGCAATTTAGTGACACACATTAGCGAGGTGGTGGTTCGTAGCTCCCTTAATATAGAAAATATTTAAGTTGCCCTGGATAAGATCTGCTAGTTGCTAAGCTCGTGGGAAAACAATATTAGGCAGCGACATAACACTACCTCTGCAGGTCTAGAGTCCTGAGTGCACACTCACACACCACAACCAATCCACAGTGAAACCTCCTGCTTCTAGCTCCTGCAGGCTGCACAGTCATGTGAAAGATATATCATGGTCACGTTCAAATCTGTCACAGCGTTGCCATGGGTAACAGAGGAATAATCGCACTACATGAATTGTGTAAACAAGTTCACAAATACAGTGCCAGTATTAAAAATATGAAACAGTAGGAATAAATAAGTTATCCACCTTTTAGAAATTGCCTAGATGGATACATTTAATTGGTAGAGCAGCCTACTCAGCTAGCGTCACTGTCAAACGGTGTATTTGCCATACTCTAGTCTGTATTACACGTACATTTTATTACAGACATTCTGTTGTATATAAATATAGATTGAACACTATTGTAAATGTAATTAAAACACTTTTAACACAACTGACTTAATCCGTCAACATATCAATTGGGGTCAGAGTTAGTCACAATACCCTCAACACCCGACCAAACTCTCCAAACACCTGCCTGAGAATGTTCTCACTTCTGCCACACAACAGAATCTTAACCTGACGCCCTAGCACACAAATGTATATTTAATACTACCTTACCTGGACAAATTATGCATGATAAATAGTCATAGTAATACATTAATGCACAAAAAAAATTATTAAACTACAGATACAGCACAGCAACCTCAGTGCACAAGTTTATACATCCTAACGTAGCCGTTCCCCAGGTCTCCTTCAGCCTAGTTGTGGAGGTCACAGACAAGGCTGAGTAATGTTACGGGGAGCTGAGGTATGGTACCAGCGGGGAGGACGTGGGCACGCTGGCGGGGAGGACGTGGGCACGCTGGCGGGGAGGACGTGGGCACGCTGGCGGGTAGGACGTGGGCACGCTGGCGGGGAGGACGTGGGCACGCTGGCGGGGAGGACGTGGGCACGCTGGCGGGGAGGACGTGGGCACGCTGGCGGGGAGGACGTGGGCACGCTGGCGGGTAGACGGGGTAATAGTGTTGGCAGCATAGATGAGGCGTGCTTGGCTCTCCGCTAGTTAACTTGCACACGTTAGTGGAAACAGTGAAGAGGCGTGGTTGGTGACGCAGTCGTTTGGAAACATGGCCGTGGGAAAACGTGGTTTATCACGGTGTTAACACTCAGATTTTGTCAAGGTGACTTGCAACATGCGTGGAGACGACGCTCGACCTGGTCGTGGAGACGACGTTAGTAAGCCAGCTATAAGCTTAAAGGCCGGCGCACAATAAAGAGTTGCACATTTCCCGTCACCCCCCGTCATCCTGATGACCCTAATTGACGCGGGCGACTGATCGTGCTCTTATCATAATAAAATAAACACCTTATTGGTTACTGATTTAAATAGAGACGTGTGTAATAAACAGGACACATTTCAGGGAGCCCCCCCCCCTCTGTGGTTTAGTAATTCCTGGCTGCGTAAATCTGTTTTTCCTCTCGTGTTCCACTCCACGCTCACTTCATGACTAATATGTGAGATATTGACTATAACAACTGTACTTTTGCTTTGTTAAGCTCGGTTATTTTTCCAGAATTTCTACAGTGAAGAATTTTATGAATTTTCGATATCGGTGAATCAGTTTATGACTTGTCAGTTGATACGCTACTCGGGGAATGTATAATGCTCTGACGAATCTTGTTCCATCGGTGCCTAACTTAGCTACGCGAAACCTAACCAATACAATGGCATTCTAATCTAGTTTAACAAAGCCTGACCTATTGTATCGTAGGCTATTCTTGCTCAGCAGAGCCTAACTTATTGTATTGTAGCCTAATCTACTGTATCGTAGCCAAATCTTGCTTAGCATAACCTAATCTACTGTATCGTAGCCTAATCTACTGTATCGTAGCCTAATCTACTGTATCGTAGCCTAATCTACTGTATCGTAGCCTAATCGTAATTAGATTAGAATATAATAAATAGGTTAGGCGTTTCTAACTATATGATGTACTTGGTATCGTTAAAATGTAATTTTTAATGTGTCGCACCGAAGAAAAAAGTTATTTTGGCATCGTAACAACCGTAATTAAAACTAAAACCCTCTTTATTACCTTTATTAACAGATTGCGATATAGGAATGAGAAGAGATGGTGTCAGATATGGTTATTAAAGAATGAAATTAGATAAGATTAAGGTCGTAGTAATTATTGGTGGAATTTTGAGATGGCAAGAGCCGTGGGCGTTATATTCTCATTTGCTGATCAGTTATTTACGCACCGCACTCCAGCAAGTGTGCAGTCGGGCACTCGTAGCCACCAGTCTTCTCCCACACCAAGGTACCACAAGACTTGTATGCTGTCCTGACACTGGTAAACCATGCCTCGTCTTTACTTACACATGCTGGCGCTAGCGTAAGTATACCATGCTGCTGCTGCTGCCTCTCTGGCCTCGGCCACAACACAAGCCCAGCACACTCTCCTCACCTTGTATCTGCCATAACTACCTTTGCTACCAACATTCACGTGGGCATGGGTCACCCATTATTGTAACTTCTAAAAACGCAAAAATGTTTCCTATTACAAGTCTATTAGTACCGTACTTCTCGTCTTTCTCTCATCCCAAATCCTTATCTCTCTTTTCCCTCGTCTCATCCGGCTGTGTTGGCCTAGCAGTAAATAGGTACCTGGGTGGTAGACAGCTGTTGTGGGGTTGCATCCCTGGGAAGGTCAGTAGTTCCACCTTGGGGGAGCACGATGCATACACAAGTTTCCTCTCCTCCACAACTGGTATTAAATACATATATTAATACACACCCTCACTCCACAATCTGGCCTCTTACAGAGACCGTCGCATTTCGATTGTATGCGTTACATAAGGCCAAACATTTTCGTACTAGGAAATGGAAGTGGCTGGCGAAGGTGGCATACTGTCCCGTTTTCTGTTTTGGGTCCTCTGGTAGGTTAGGGGAGGACACTTTAAATTGACAGTTTTTTTTTTTACTTTGGGAAAGCCTAGGAGGACGGGCTACCTGCTCTCCTACACAAACTTACTCCCACACCCACCCGCACACCTTTCCCCCTACCCCTCCCCACCTGTCTCATTACCACCAGTTCAGCAAGGGTCACACAAGGTCAAGTATAAGAGCGTCTCTCCTCCTCTACTTACACCGGGCTTTAAAACATTTTGATTAGATCTGTTCTTCTAACGTTGTAATGAAGGTAGACATGGTTGGGGCTGTGATGTTAAGGCGGCGTGTGGCAGAACCCCAAGGTCTGCCCAAATGGTGAAAGTGTGTTCTTACCTAATTGTGCTTGCGGGGGTTGAGCTCTGGCTCTTTGGTGTGTACTCGCCCATTTGTGCTTGCGGGGGTTGAGCTCTGGCTCTTTGGTCCCGCCTCCCAACTGTCAATCAACTGGTGTACAGATTCCTGAGCCTACTGGGCTCTTATCATATCTACATTTGAAACTGTGTATGGAGCCACCACACCACTTCCTAATGCATTCCACCTGTTAACTACTGACACTGAAAAGTTCTTTCTAACGTCCCTGTGGCTCATTTGAGTACTCGGTTTCCACCTGTGTCCCCTTGTTCGCGTACCACCAGTGTTGAATAGTTTATCCTTCTCTACCCTGTCGATTCCCCTGAAGATTTTGTAGGTAGTGATCATGTCTCCCCTTACTCTTCTGTCTTCAAGTGTCGTAAGGTGTATTTCCCGCAGCCTTTCCTCGTAACTCATGCCTCTTAGTTCTGGGACTAGCCTAGTGACATACCTCTGAACTTTTTCCAGCTTCGTATTGTGCTTGACAAGGTACGGGCTCCATGCTGGGGCAGCGTACTCCAGGATTGGTCTTACATATGTGGTGTACAAGATTCTGAATGATTATTTACACAGGTTTCTAAACGCTGTTCTAATGTTAGCTAGCCTCGCATATGCCGCAGACGTAATTCTTTCTACGTGGGCTTCAGGAGACAGGTTTGGTGAGATATCAACTCCTAGATCTTTCTCTCTGTCCGTTTCGTTAAGGACTTCATCTCCTATTCTGTATCCTGTGTCTGGCCGCCTGTTTCCACTGCCTAAATTCCTTCCTCCGCCGGAGGAATTGTGTGTGTGTGTGTGTGTGTGTGTTTACGAAGAGTAGAAGATATCGACTTATGGTTATGAGAAAGATGAGAGAGCGAGAAGAAAGGGTGGTGGAAGAAGGAAAATTAGGAGAAAGGCAAGTTGAAGGAGAGCAGGGAGGGGAGGAAAGGTAGGGTGGGGCAGGGCAGGGCAGGGCAGGGAGAGATAGAGATAGAAAGAGAGAGAGAGAGAGAGAGAGAGAGAGATAAGGAGAGATAGAGAAGGGGGGGAGCGAAGGACAAAGGCAAGAGAGAGGGAAGGAGATGTGTGTTAACTAAGCGGAAATTTATCATCTCTGGTGGTGTTGGCATTCGGAGACATTTTAAGGGTGTGTTTCATGTTTGTGTTTACAGTTGTAATAAAGTATTCTTAAGTGTGATTTTGATTGTTGCCGCCGAAGGCGGCTAGTTTATTGTGCACCCCATACTCATCCTGTGAGCGGTAGCGCAAAAGCATTACAGAGGGCACAAAAGGTCTTTATCAGACCTCATCTTAGATTATTACATAAACAATTTCATCTATCCTTCACACCTTATAGTTATGTTGTCAGCTAGTTACAGAGAAAGTGGTATTACAAGAGCAACATATTTACAGTAAGTCATCATACATTAATGATAGGTCTTATCGCTAATACATAATAGTTTGACCAACTGGGATGTTAGAGAGTCATAGGGAGCTTCTGTTTATTATTAGTCCTCACATACACTACTTGTTTCTGAATCTCATATGTCGTTCATCTACTGGAAGCGAAATGTGGGTACAGTGCAAGGTGTGAATTAGTTTAATTCCCTTCCCCCTACGGCACACAATGTGTGTACTCAACTTTGTGTAAATGCTGTGTCGAACATTAGCTCCCTAGGTCTACCTCATTAGGTCTTTCCTACCTTTGCCGAGTTAATTAATAGCATTCATTTTCCTGTTTTTTCGACGTCCTTCCTTTTTAAGCTGCTGTTCGAGACTGTCTCGACAATATCTTTTGATGTTCGTTGTATTTTTTGCAACACACAGGCTAAATACGCTGTTTTTTTATATCCATCTTGTTTATCAGTTTCTCCTTGAACGTCTTCAGCATCAGCTCTTGGGCGTTCCTTCTCTCATTTTAAACATTTCCTGTTCATCTACTTGGCCAAGCCCATTCCTTAAGTGTTTACACGTCACACCGGTGAGGGAGCCTGGCCCCCGTCACACCGGCGAGGGAGCCTGGCCCCCGTCACGCCGGCGGGGGAGCCTGGCCCCGTCACGCCGGCGGGGGAGCCTGGCCCCCGTCACGCCGGCGGGGGAGCCTGGCCCCCGTCACGCCGGCGGGGAGCCTGGCCCCCGTCACGCCGGCGGGGGAGCCTGGCCCCGTCACGCCGGCGGGGGATCCTGGCCCCCGTCACGCCGGCGGGGGAGCCTGGCCCCGTCACGCCGGCGGGGCTACCAGCAAGAGTAGGGGGAGAAAGGAAAAGCAAGTAAAGGAAGAGGCAGAGAGAGAGAGGTGAACAAAATGAAGGGAGAAAAGGAAGTTATTGGAAGAAAAAGGAGAAATGGTTGCAGGAGGAAACTGGAAAGCTCGCTGCTAGCAGGAGAGGAGCTTCACTTGATTGTCACTTCACTCTATTGTCACCAAGAGATTTTAGAATTTGTCAAACTCCCCGAGCCGTGTTGGTGCTCCTCAACAAGTTAGTCTGTATAGATGATCCACTTCTGTAATCATTGTTCTAACAAGCATTTTGCAGGGTAGGCTTATCAATGACATTGATCTGTTTTATTGACTCCTTCCTGACCTCTTTCTTGTATATCGTTATTGCATTTGTCGTCTTCCAGCTATTGGGAATTCTCGCACTAGTAAATTATTAGTTTAATGCTGCATGAATTCTTGTGACGTTTGCAGCTTGTCTCGCCCTGTAACCTTATAGTTGGTGCATTACTTGTGGTGGCGGTACACGAGTGCACCGTGTTGCAGGCTCCACACACACCTTACTGCTCCTCTCTTTACTAGCGGCTCTTCCCCACACAGTCATTACCGCGAGGAAGCTTTCATTTAATTCCTCAAAGGTTTCCTCCATTTTTATACTCTCCTTTAGCAGTCGGTCAATCACTCGTATTTTCCCTCTAATATGTCTTTAGGGAAATTGTTTTTTTTCCTGGCTTTGGAGGCAATGCCAGTCTCATAGATTTTGTCTAATTCTCTTCTGAGTTTATGTATTCCTTTTAGCCCTGTTGAATCAAATGATTCTCTTTATGTTCGCTTTCCTATAGTGTTCCCACTCCTTCATGACTGTTGCTCCTGCTTCTGGACACGTGTGAGAGTTCTCACATCATTGTACCTGCAGAGTTGTTCTAACTCGCACGTTACTTGTCGTATTTACTGCTGAAACCTTTTGTTGTCTTGACTTATACTTACTCTCCCTCTCCATGCTATGTGCTCACTACTCGTCAGCTGTAAAGGTTCTTTCAACCATATACACGACTCNTGCTATCTTGCGTGTGCCGTCCGTAAGAATCCGGTAATCGGGAAGGTGCATGAACCGTACCAGTGTGAACTTTGTCGCCTAAGCGCGGGATAGTGAGACGCCATCTTAGAGCAACTGGACTAGGTGAGGCCGTTAATTATCGCGCTAGGATAGTGACATCAGCCGTCTAACGCATCTGTGCGTGAAGGTACTGCAGTGAGACGTGCTAGAGAAGGTTTCAGTGTTATGAGAGAAGCCTGAAATACGAAACTCTGAGAAAACGAACGAACAGTGTAGAACTCTGTCGCGTGTACCGTGTAGCACCGTGTACCGTCGTATCCTGGGGTACCTTGTCAAGTGGAAGGGCGTGGTACCGCATCCCCGCTGTGTATATCTGTTGTGCGCACACCCTGGTCGGCCAAGGCCTGAGTGCCCGCGACACCTGGTCGCTGTGTGTGGAGCTAAAACCCGTGGTCGACGACCCTGTGCTCCACCTGACCACGTGTAGGAAGTGAGGACGTCTACGTCATCATCCAGCAGCAGCAGTGGGAGTGCATGAGGGTGACGAATGTATGAGTGTGTGTAGCGGGCCCGCATGTGATGTAAGTACAGTACACTGTTTCAGTTTGGGTAATAAAACTCTGAAGCTGGGTTCGTCCCCAGTGTTCCGTCTATCCTCTGTCCCTGTGACCACCTAGTGAGGTGAATGGGAATTGGAGACGTGTGAGTTACCCTGTTTGACGTCACCAAGTTGAGGTTGGGCCCAACTGTGATTTTGACGTGTGTGAGGACACAGAGAGACACATCCAGTGGTGGAGTACAGTGAGTTAATTGCTTCTATGTTCTCTATGTACCGTGTATGTAATTTGCTGTAATTTGATTCCCTTTTTCAGCAGTGAAAGTGGTAACAGGGAGGTTTCCCTTGGTTATAAATAATTTTCATTATTATATTGGCCAGCGCTTATTTTACTGTTGTGTGGTGGTAAAGTGTGAATTATTGGGGAATAATTTACTGGGTAATCATTTACAAGTTTTGCCGTGAGTGGCAAGGATGTACTGTGTTGTACTGTGATGTACTGTGTTGTACCGTGTGTAAACCGTAGACAAGTTTGTCCTTGGTGGAAGGCGTTGTGTACTGTGGAGGATTCCGTGAGAATTAAAGTCAGTTAACGTCACCGGGGGTCACGATTTACTTAACGAGGTCACTTGTTCGTTGAACATTGTTGTGATTAACGTAGAGACGTGTAAAGGCAACAGTCACAGTGAAGTTCACGCCGTGGAGGAATTGTCAAGTGAAGACTAACGTAGTGTTAACGATTTAACGAGCTGTCGTTAATTGATTGATTAACGTAAGGGGTTGATCGGTCTGTTATGATCGGAGTCAATTGCGCTGTAATTAAGCTGCTGTAATTCGTTGGACTGATCAGATCTGTCTGTGGACAGAGTGATTAAGCACTCGTAGCTAATTAAGGAGAATTAGTAACCGCCACTTAGTGAATTCACCAGGTGTTGATGTTGTTGTTTACACGTAGTGTGTTGTAACCTTGTGTGTGTACAGTAGTCTACCCTCGTTAAGGTAATCTTGTCGTAAGACCGGAAGTGAACTGTCAGTTGAGAGACAGTAGGCTTTATCAATACTCGTCTGAATTAATAGGCTGTTGTATTCAGTAATTAATTGGGAATTACTCACCGAATGCTTGACTTTCAAGTTGATGTAATTAATTGATTTACGAGTTATTGTTGCCATTTAAGTGTCGTTGTGACACGTGTGTGTTAACGTAATTGTTTAAATTCATTAGAGTAACTTTTGTTGTTGATTGTCCTGAGAGACAAGTGTTAACGTAAGATTTTTATAAGGGGTTATCATTCTTGGATTAACCGCCTTGTTACTTGGTACCTCGTTGAGAGCAGCGAGCGCCAGTCAAGTTTAGTGATTAGAGTATTGTTCACCGTGAAGCCGTGACAATATTGATTGCAAGCTTGCGTCACCAGTGGGCACCACTTTGTTCAGTTAGTGTCATTGTTCAGTCAGCGACGACGGGAAGGATCCCGTGGGTCCATCAGGCTGTTGATTAGCTGTTCTTGAATGTGCCACTGGGGTGACAGTAAAGTAACGTCAATTCACTGTGTAGTAGTTCTAGTTTATTTTGTGAATAAATTGTTTGTTATAGAAAACGGTCGTTTACGTCAAACCTTCCAATATTACTGCCCCACATTTCATGTTCTGCAACGCTTTGCCTGCTTATGTTCATATCAAGTCTGTATCTAAAGCTCGAGTCCATTGCACAGCACCACACTTCTATAAATACGAAGTGAGAATCCGTCGGCTACCCTTTATTAGTTGTCAACTAGGAGGAGCCAGCGACCTAAGTGACAGGTGTTACCCGGGTGGTTTCGCCTGGCGGTTTGCTCCCGCGGTCCTATGATCTTAGGCTTTAAGATTAAATATCTGCCACTGGCAGCTCTTGCTGTTTAAGGTCTGCCTCTCTTGCGAGGTAGTTACGATTAACGTAACATCAATAGGACTTACTTTCTTTTGATAATTGTCAAAGAAAAAAAAAAATCTCACACGCTTCATGCTGCTACTGTCGGTTCATGCTGCTCCTGCTGCAACTGTCGCTTCATGCTGCTCCTGCTGCAACTGTCGCTTCATGCTGCTACTGTCGGTTCATGCTGCTCCTGCTGCTACTGTCGCTTCATGCTGCTCCTGCTGCAACTGTCGCTTCATGCTGCTACTGTCGGTTGATGATGCTCCTGCTGCAACTGTCGCTTCATGCTGCTCCTGCTGCTACTGTCGCTTCATGCTGCTACTGTCGCTTCATGCTGCTCCTGCTGCTACTGTCGCTTCATGCTGCTCCTGCTGCTACTGTCGCTTCATGCTGCTCCTGCTGCAGTTGCTATCACTTTTTAATGTTCCTGATGCTGCTGCTGCCGCCATTGCAGTATTACCAGAACCGTTGCAAGAAAGTAGCATAAACTGAAAATATGAGAATTTGCTGAATTAAGCCCAAAAATCACTAATTGTTAAAGCTTAATAATACGTTTGGTGTCGGTTTCAGTCCAGGAATTTCCATTCTCCAGCTGCTCAATATCCAGATCCAGTTACGTTATTATTGTACTCCAGCCCCGTATTCGGGCTCCATACTTGGGCTGGATGGTGGTGGCTGTCAGCCTCGTGGAAGGGCTGGATGGTGGTGGCTGTCAGCCTCGTGGAAGGGCTGGATGGTGGTGGCTGTCAGCCTCGTGGAAGGGCTGGATGGTGGTGGCTGTCAGCCTCGTGGAAGGGCTGGATGGTGGTGGCTGTCAGCCTCGTGGAAGGGCTGGATGGTGGTGGCTGTCAGCCTCGTGGAAGGGCTGGATGGTGGTGGCTGTCAGCCTCGTGGAAGGGCTGGATGGTGGTGGCTGTCAGCCTCGTGGAAGGGCTGGATGGTGGTGGCTGTCAGCCTCGTGGAAGGGCTGGATGGTGGTGGCTGTCAGCCTCGTGGAAGGGCTGGATGGTGGTGGCTGTCAGCCTCGTGGAAGGGCTGGATGGTGGTGGCTGTCAGCCTCGTGGAAGGGCTGGATGGTGGTGGCTGTCAGCCTCGTGGAAGGGCTGGATGGTGGTGGCTGTCAGCCTCGTGGAAGGGCTGGATGGTGGTGGCTGTCAGCCTCGTGGAAGGGCTGGATGGTGGTGGCTGTCAGCCTCGTGGAAGGGCTGGATGGTGGTGGCTGTCAGCCTCGTGGAAGGGCTGGATGGTGGTGGCTGTCAGCCTCGTGGAAGGGCTGGATGGTGGTGGCTGTCAGCCTCGTGGAAGGGCTGGATGCTTTATAATTCACCGTCCATGAAGACTTCCTGGAAATGTCAACTCAGTATTGACGTCAGACGCTCGTGGCCTGGAACTTGTTAAGCAATCTCCCGCTGCTGCTTCCCGCCCTCACATGCGCGCCCCTCCAGGCACCTTGCTGCACGTACGCTCCCATGGTCACGCTCTCGTATTCACGTGCACGCTCTCGTATTCACGTGCACGCTCTCGTATTCACGTGCACGCTCTCGTATTCACGTGCACGCTCTCGTATTCACGTGCACGCACTCGGGGGTGGGGGACGACTGATGTCTCTCCCACCCCCCCTTTTGTTTTGCGTATTTTAAAAGTGGGGGGGGGGGAGGAATATGAATTAATATATATAAATAAATAAGTCTACAATTAACGACACGATGAACTAAATAAACTGAAGGAATGTCCAGGAGGTGGTTACTAGACGTCAACTCCAATGGGTGTGAAGTGATGACAATATGGAGAGGGAAGAGGAGGTTGGGCATGAGGTAGCAGATGGGAGTGGGGGAACTATTTAGTGAGGCAGAGCAAGCCGCGGGTGCCCACCATACCGGAGCTCTCGCCACACTTTCTCTTGAAAGATCATCATCAGCCAACCCGTCCTCTTAAAAATACCGTCGCTTTTCGCTGGTATGCGCCGCTATGGCCAAAAGTGGACGTAATTTGAAATGAAATCGACTCACAAAAGTGTCTTACTGTCCCGTTTTCTGTTTGAGTCCTCCATCAGCTGTGCATGTTAGGTGGACCAGCATATGAGAACTGTCTTCAGGAATTTGAATGGGGAATAATCGAGTGGTCTGTGTGTCACATTTGTCATACCGGTTGTTGGATGTGCAACATCCCAACAACAACAACACCCCACGCCATCAACACCCCACGCCATCAACACCCCACGCCATCAACACCCCACGCCATCAACACCCCACGCCATCAACACCCCACGCCATCAACACTCAACGCACTTACTACGCCAAATGCATCCTGCCCATTCACTATTCCAACAGCACCTTACTCGTTCAATACGCCAACACCACCTTACTCGTTCAATACGCCAACACCACCTTACGCGTTCAATACGCCAACAGCACCTTACGCGTTCAATACGCCATCACCACCCGAACCTAACGTTTTGCCCACAGTACACAAACTACACTCTCACTACGCCAACACCACTCAGCACCTCTCACTGACAGGAGCAGGGCGGGTAGGGCAGATGATTTGAGAGAAAGGGCAGAGAGAAGAGGGAGGGAGGAAGAGAGAAAGAAGAGGGAGGGAGGGAGAAGAGGGAGGAAGAGGAGGGAGGAGGAAGAGGGATAGAGGGGAAGAGGGATAGAGGGGAAGAGGGATAGAGGGGAGGAGGAAGCAGTGAAGAAGAGGGGAATAGAGGGATAGAGGGAGGGAGGAAGGAAGGAGAGAGAGAGAGAGAGAGAGCAGCGGCGAGGTAGCGCTGCCTATCGATCTTAACCCCAACAGTGTGCCCGCTGCTCGTGCCCCTTCACAGCTCCCTGTACCGGCTTCCCCCCCCCCCCCCACCCAGCAGGTAGCCCAGCCTCTCTTACTGTGGTGGTAGAGGGCACGGTGGTGGTGCTGGCGGGACTGTGAGCAGCGGCTTGGGATGACACCGATGCTCTCAGAAGCCTGAGGATAGTGAGATGGGCGGCCGGGTTGATAAGAGTGGGGTGATGGAAGGGGTGAAGTGAGAGGGGTGGGGTGCCATGGGGTTGGGTTAGTGGTGGGGGGGGGGGAGGGAGAAAGTAAATAGTTACACATAACTTTCTTATGTATCTACTCTCTTCCTGCGCCGAAGCTTCCTCTCCCAGACTAGACATCAGCCCGCCCCACCTCCCAGACCCCGTTCATGCCCAGATCTACAGTACCCGGTAATGGCTCCAAATACCCTCCACTTGCGGGGCTACTCATGCCCGTGCTACCTCTGGGGTGGCTTAATTGGTATCAATCATCATCATTTTGTGTATAGTTACGTACGTGTTTGTGTGTTGTGGCCTCGTGCGGCACGGCCCGAGACTGGGCCGGGTGCGGCACGGCACGAGACTGGGCGGGTGCGGCACGGCCCGAGACTGGGCCGGGTGCGGCACGGCCCGAGACTGGGCCGGGTGCGGCACGGCCCGAGACTGGGCCGGGTGCGGCACGGCCCGAGACTGGGCCGGGTGCGGCACGGCCCGAGACTGGGCCGGGTGCGGCACGGCCCGAGACTGGGCCGGGTGCAGCAAGCAAGGCTAACGTTCCCGCCAATGAGGTTGATGAAGTATATCCCTCTGGAGGTGTTTATGAAGTAATCCGTTGGACACAATTTAAGGTCTGACAGTACTTGTTCATGGAGGGAGAATGTGTTGAGTGATCTCTGGGGTGTTTACTGCCCCCCCCCTCCCTCCATTTTTTTGGGTGGGGGGGGGAGGAAGCAGTGAAATTCCTGCACGGGCCTTAAGCCTCTGACTGGCCCCTCAAAGTGTTATTTGTTTCTTGTTTCTGTTTTACTTAGGTGGAGTATGGTGAGTATTCATGACTTGTATGGTCGCTTCAGTAAGATAATGCCCGATATGTTTAGCAGCTACTTCTGCTCCGTTGAATGTTGAAATCTTATTTTTGTAACTGTGCACTGTTACATAATGTTGCTTGTTTGTAACTGTGCACTGTTACATAATGTTGCTTGTTTGTAACTGTGCACTGTACATAATGTTACTTGTTTGTAACTGTGCACTGTTACATAATGTTGCTTCCTTCCTTACTTGGTCATTTTGAGCACGATGGGTCTCTCCTGGTATGGTTTATTGTGGTGTCTGTCAGGCGTGGTTGTGGGTGTGGTGAGGGCGCTATAGGCGTAACGTGCCGAATACCGTGGGCGTGGGTGTCGGGGGGCGTGGGTGTCTGGGGGGGGGCGTGGGTGTCGGGAGGAGTGGGTGTCGGGGGGGGGGGGCGTGGGTGTCGGGGGGCGTGGGTGTCGGGAGCCGTGGGTGTCGGAAGCCGTGGGCGTGGGTGTCGGGAGCCGTGGGCGTGGTAATGGGTTCCGTGGCATGGTTGCCCAATTCATTACCAGTGTGAGCGTGCGCTTGTCTTCTGCAACGACCAATTGGCTCGGTTTCTGTCGGCACCAATTTATATTTGTGGGAGTGTGGAGGTGGACGTTACTGGTTAACAATGACGCAGGAGCGGGGAGAGGCGTGGCTGGGGAGAGCATGGCAGACATGGGTGGGGAGGAGACTGGGGAGTCTCACGGTGCTCTGTACCTCTAAGCTGGAGTTACTCAAGTAACATGCGTCTCTCTCTCTCAAGTGATGCTCAAAAACTGTCACTGGCGAGCTAACCAGTCTATAGTGTACACACACACACACACACACACACACACACACACACACACACACACACACACACACTCACTCACTCACTCACTCACTCACTCACTCACTCACTCACTCACTCACTCACTCACTCACTCACTCACTCACACTATGAGAGAAAGATAATGTGCACATATATAAGAGGGGTGGGTGCTCTTTATCTCGTACCAAGACACTTGTCTTTATTCACTTAAAACAGTGTTGCACACATTATCTACATAAAGCAATTTAGTGACACACATTAGCGAGGTGGTGGTTCGTAGCTCCCTTAATATAGAAAA
>WNGS01158531.1:10254-37876 GCA_020271785.1 Procambarus virginalis
CGGCCTGCTCTTGCGCTTCCGGTGCCATCCTGGTCGTTGGCCCCGGGTGGTTATTTGCTTTCTTCTCCTCGGTTTGTCGTGATCCCTTCGGTTCTGGTGTGTTTTTGTTTTATTTTCATGTCTCATTCTTCTGTTGTTGACCTCTAGGGCGGGTCGGGGAGTTTCTGGCTCTCCTCCNTTGATACCTGGTTGATGGGGTTCTGGGAGTTCTTCTACTCCCAAGCCCGGCCCGAGGCCAGGCTTGACTTGTGAGAGTTTGGTCCACTAGGCTGTTGCTTGGAGCGGCCCGCAGGCCCACATACCCACCACAGCCCGGCTGGTCCGGAACTCCTTGGAGGAATAAATCTAGTTTCCTCTTGAAGATGTCCACGGTTGTTCCGGCAATATTTCTTATGCTTGCTGGGAGGACGTTGAACAACCGCGGACCTCTGATGTTTATACAGTGTTCTCTGATTGTGCCTATGGCACCCTGCTCTTCACTGGTTCTATTCTGCATTTTCTTCCATATCGTTCACTCCAGTACGTTGTTATTTTACTGTGTAGATTTGGGACCTGGCCCTCCAGTATCTTCCAGGTGTATATTATTTGATATCTCTCTCGTCTTCTTTCTAGTGAGTACATTTGGAGAGCTTTGAGACGATCCCAATAATTTAGGTGCTTTATCGCGTCTATACGTGCTGTATATGTTCTCTGTATTCCCTCTATTTCAGCAATCTCTCCTGCTCTGAAGGGGAAGTGAGTACTGAACAGTACTCAAGACGGGACAGCACAAGTGACTTGAAGAGTACAAGCATTGTGATGTGATCCCTGGATTTGAAAGTTCTCGTAATCCATCCTATCATTTTTCTGGCTGTCGCAATATTTGCTTGGTTATGCTCCCTAAACGTTAGGTCGTCAGACATCATTATTCCCAAATCCTTTACATGCTGTTTTCCTACTATGGGCACATTTGATTGTGTTTTGTACTCTGTATTATGTTTAAAGTCCTCATTTTTACCGTACCTGAGTACCTGGAATTTATCACTGTTAAACATCATGTTATTTTCTGATGCCCAGTCGAAAACTTTATTAATATCAGCTTGAAGTTTTTCAATGTCTTCAGCCGAGGTAATTTTCATACTGATTTTTGTGTCATCTGCAAAGGATGATACGAAGCTGTGACTTGTATTTTTGTCTATATCTGATATGAGAATAAGGAAAAGCAGCGGTGCAAGGACTGTACCCTGAGGTACAGAGCTTTTAACTGCACTTGGACTAGATTTTATATGGTTGACCGTTACTCGCTGAGTCCTGTTTGACAGAAAACTGAGTATCCAGCGTCCTACTTTACCGGTTATTCCCATTGACTTCATTTTGTGTGCTATCACGCCATGGTCACATTTATCGAAAGCCTTTGCGAAGTCCGTGTATATCACATCAGCATTCTGTTTTTCTTCTAATGCCTCAGTGACTTTATCGTAGTGCTCAAGTAGCTGTGAGAGGCACGATCTTCCCGCTCGAAATCCATGTTGGCCTGGGTTGTGAAGGTCATTGGTCTCCATGAAATTGGTGACCTGACTCCTAATCACTCTCTCAAATACTTTTATTATGTGCGATGTCAGTGCAACTGTCTATAATTCTTTGCCAATGCTTTGCTCCCTCCCTTGTGTAGAGGGCTATGTCTGCCACTTAAGTGCATCTGGTATTCTCCCGTGTCCAAGCTCTTCCTCCACACTATACTGAGTGCCTGTGCTACCGGCACTTTGCATTTCTTTATAAATATTGAATTCCATGAGTCTGGACCTGGGGCCGAGTGCATGGGCATGTTTCAATTTCTCTTTCAAAATTTAGTGCGCTCGTGTTGATATCAGTTATATTACAGGGGTTGGATATCCCGCATAAGAAATTGTCTGGATCTTCTACTTTCATGTTGTTTATTGGAGTGCTAAACATGTCCTCATACTGCTTTTTTAGGATTTCACTAATTTCTTTGTCATCCTCCGTGTATGAACCTTCACTTGTACGAATAGGTCCAATACTGGCAGTAGTTTTTGCTTTTGATTTCGCATATGAAGAAAGTTTTTGGATTTTTCTTATTTCCTGAATTGCTTTCTGTTTCTAACTGCCTTTCTTCAGTTTCATATGAGTGTTTCAATTTCCGCTCGATTTCTTCAATCTCCCTATTTAAATTATTCCTTCTTTGACGGGAATTCGTGTCTGCATAAGCAGTTCCGTTATTCTTTTCCTGCGTTTATAGTGTCTTCTGCGTTCTCTTTCTACGTTGGATCTCTTTCTGGCTTTCCTCAAAGGAACATGTTTCAGACAGACTTGATACGCTTCCGAAGTCAGTTTTTCTATTCCTTCTGTAGGACTTTTATTACTTAAAACAGTTTCCCATGGAATGTTTTTAAGTTCCCTGTTTATTATCTCCCAGTCTATCCTTTTATTATTAAAATTAAATTTACTGAATAGCCCCTCTCGCTTTATCAACGTTTTAGGTCTATTCTGAGTATTGATGGTAGTTTGCACTTCAATGAGCTTGTGATCTGAATATGTGGTATCTGATATCGTAATGTCTCTGATAATGTCTTCATTGTTCGTAAAGACCAGATCGAGAATATTTTTATTTCTCGTTGGCTCCGATATCTGCTGAGTGAGTGAAAATTTGTCACAGAATCTAAGTAGTTCTCTAATCTGTGGTTGGTTAGGTCCTGATAGATTCCCTGGTATAATATTATTGTTTGCTATTCTCCACCTGAGACTAGGCAAGTTGAAGTCACCTAAGAAGATAATATCAGGTATTGGGTTCTCCAAATTATCAAGGCTATTCTCTATTTTGTTTATCTGTTCTGTGAATTCCTCAGCCGTTGCATCTGGCGGTTTGTATATTAGAATAATCACTAAATTTATTTTCTCTATTTTTAATCCCAGTACCTCTACCACCTCATTTGTAACGTTTAGGAGCTCCGAGCACACAAGGTCTTCCCTAATATACAGACCCACTCCTCCATGTGACCTAATTTTCCTGTCACACCTGTATAGGTTATATCCTGGAATCCAGATCTCACTGTCCAAGAATTCCCCTGCATGGGTTTCTGTGAAAGCTCCAAATACTGCATTTGACTCTGTGAGGAGGCCATTTATGAACTGTACTTTATTGTTTGTTCTTGTTTTCAGTCCTTGTATGTTGGCAAAGATGAATGAGGTTACTCTGTTAGTGATAGTTTGACTGGGAGACTTTTGTGGCAAGCCCATTATGCGTGGACATATTGAGTTTGTTCTGACCAGTGCTGATTGTTGTAGGGCAGTTGCCTGTTGTAGTTGTGGTTCCCTTTCGGTGTGTAGTTGTATCTGTAATTCTGGTATGCAAGTGGGTCTGGCATCCAGTTCCATACATTCGCCATGCTCCTCCTTTTGAATTCTCTTTCGGTCTGGTATAAAAAATTTATCGAATTTCCTCCAAATTCATTATCCTGCTTGCCACTCTTTATGTAGCGTTCCGTGCCTTTCACGTGAAAGTATGGGCAGCTGAGGTCATAGCATTTTCTGTCCTCCAGTGAGGTTTGGCACATCTCAGGATGGAAAAACCTACATATTGATCCAAATCGACACTCACCTTTCCTAACTCTGCTCAAACACACTCTGCTCAACAACAAGGCTGGACAAAGATGTCCCACAGTCCATTGCTACAAAAGAGAATGGCTCCTGCGGAATAAAAGTAGATTGCAACAACATCCTACACACACTCTGTCTCAATTTACACAATGACAAATACTTACTCCCCATGGAATAAGAGTCACAAGCCACAAAACTCTGCAACTTAGATCCAAGAGAAACTTTACCACCCTTAATGGTTATACATGATTTACCAAAATTTCCTCCCATGACATCTGGAGCTGCTTGAAGTACTGTCTGTTCACAATCAATAACACTACCAAGTTGGGTCACATCCTCACAGACAACTGAAGAGGGAGGCTCAATAGGTCTCCATCTACTCATCAGAAGCTGATCCTCTGGCTGATTTCCCCCACACTCCAGACTTGGATATACAATACAGACTGTCTCCTTGCTTCTCTCTGAAATCTTAGGGTCAATTCTACTCAACTAACATAATTTAAAGGAATCTGAAGTGAGCGGGCAAGTAACAGGTAGTTTGACCTCCTCCCCTATACTATCACCTTGCCTAGGGTGAGACGGGGCCTCTACAACTGACTTACTTTCGACAACTGATCCTAACTGGTCAACTGATTCTAAACTTGGAGTGAGCGGGAATACTTCTGCCAACCCGACATCGTGTCTTAAACCATTCACTTGGCTAGAATACAATAGAGTCATGGTTTTTAAGTTTCTCTCAACTCCTGGCACAACGTTCGTAGTGAGCGGGCAAGGCAATGGTACATGGACATACATCCTTTCCCAATTTATTGGAATAAAGCAGAGTCATAGTACCAGGCTTACTCTCAACAACTAGGTTGGCCACACATGAATCTGGAACAACCACATCCCACTTCTCCACTGAAGGGGTACTGGTTTCTGGAACAAATACTTGAGTAACATCAGAATTGACAACTGGATTAATAATAGTACTGACATCAGCACAGGTAGGATGAACAAAACCATCTACTACAACAGATTGTTCATTCATAGAACTAACTTCAGCACAGGCAGGATAACCAACAGGGTCCACAACTGGCTGTTTACACAAACTGGGATCAATCTCACCCCCAACATGATTTATGGCCACAATATTACCCAATATAACATCCACACCTGGAATGGGCAACTGTGTACTAACACCCACAGTGCATAAACTTGGTGTAATGGTGGGATCTCAAATTAACATCTATCAGAGGTACAGTTTTACATCCTGCAACACTCTGAAGAACAACAAACTTTCCAGTATCTCTCTTTTCAATATTAGGGAGTATACTGGCAGAAATTAAGGTTTGGGAAGTACCTGTATCACGAAGACAAACCACTGTCTTCCATTTCCCATTAACACACAAAACTTCACCTGAAGACATATATGGAGAATACTGTTTCACCCAATTGGGGTTTACAGTTACATGTTCATTAGTGAATTTATTCTGCACACCTCTACAATAAATGAGACCAGTTGGTCGTAACTCAGGGTGCAATATAAAGCAAGAATTTATCACATGGCCTTTTCTCTTACAATGGGTACAGTACCTTACAGTGGACACACCTGTGGAACCAACTGTAGGTTTAGAATTAACACTATCGGTCACTTTGGACAGGACTCGCGTCCATTATTTTTCTCCTGAGTCCTAACTTTGGACCGGACTTGCGTCCACTACAAAAATATTTGTATAAAATTCATTTTTTATCCAATCGACCTTGGGATAGTATCAAAATAAGCACCTTTAGAATGCGCACAATTTGATACCAAATAAAAGATGTAACATGAAGCTTGATGTCCGAGCACTTATATGATTATAAATAGGTTTTTGGTCAAAATTTTAAAATATTTGTTAAAATTCTATTTATTGTACTATTATGTTGGGACTAGTCTTAAAATGTGCGCCTTTACGTCGCGAACAATTTGATACCAAAATGAAAGATGTAACACAAAAATTTATGTCAGAACACTGGAAAGATATAAATAATTTTGTGATGATGAGCTTCCAGAATTAAAATATTTGTTAAAATTCCAGTTATTGCTCTATTATTATGGGACTAGTTTTAAAATACGCGCCTTTTTATTGCGAACAATGTGATACTAAAATGAAAGATGTAACACGAAAATTGATGTTATCAAATTGAACGAGTATAGACATTAGGTTGCAGTGTACAAATTGGTGCTCGTTTACGGGGTAACTTTAGGCTTTTCTGCGGGGAGGCACTCCAAACTTCTGTACATTATATTCATACACATCTGTAGGGAATTTAATTGCGAACACAATGATACCAAAACGAGCAACGTAGCATGAGAATTAAGGTGAGAAAAATGGAACGAGTATGCACATTTTACTGATTTTGTGCACTCACGGGTAACTTTTGCTGACTTTAGCCTTTGCTGTTGGGAGTTATGCCATGCTTTTGGACATTATATTTATACACACCTGTAGGGAATTTAATTGCGAACACAATGATACCAAAATGAGCGACGTAGCACGAGAATTAAGGTGAGAAAGCTGAAATGAGTATACACATTTAGGTGTCACCGCACGCTTACCCGCACGCTCGCCCGCACGTCGGGTACATGACCCCTAAGTTGACCGCGCGCCTGTCCGGTGCGCGATAGTGTTAACATTATTAATATTTGATATTCCTGACAATGAAGTAGCAGGATTAGGTTTTGTAAGAAAAGAGTTCATGGGAGTAACTGGAGCACTAGTACTGGACTGGTTCTGATAAGGAGTTCTGTGAGCATTATAATTTACTCTACAGTTAACTTAGGTGATTGGGCCTTAAACTGGGCCTTAGTTAACAACTCATGCTCATCAGCGAGCTTAGACAGCTCATAAATATCTGTTGAGTTTTTCTGCTCTGCCATAAAAGTAGATAATTTGTCTGGTAGACATGACAACACTTCTTCTGTTATAAGAAGATTCTTAAGTGCATCATAATCTGTGATAGTGTGTGATTTAAGCCATCTATTACAGTAGTTGGTTTTTTACCGGGTGAATTCTGCAATTGTCTGTTCACTTGCCCTCTTTAAGTTTCTAAACTTTTGTCTGTGTGCTTCAGGATTTAATTGGTAAGCACTTAAGATGCTTTTCTTAACTAACTCGTAGTCAAAACTATTTTCATCAGGCAAGGATGCAAAAACCTCCTGACTTCTCCCTTTTAATTGACTTTGCATGATTGCAGCCCACTGATCCAATGGCCAGTTCATACTGACTGTAATTTCAGAGAAATGTGAAAAGAAAACCTCAGGGTCCTCCTCATTGAACTTGGGTAACTCTATGTACTTATTTATTCTAATGGGATTACTATCATTACTATTAGGAATATTGCTAGTATTACCATGCCCAGCTGCCAAACGCTGTGATTCGAGTCTGTTGTTAGCCTCAGCCATTTGTTTTTGAATTTCTAACTGCTGTTTCTTTGTTGCTTCTAACTGCAGCTGAGCTACTACTATTTTGTGCCTCAATTTCTAACTGTAGTTGACTAGCCTTAGCTTCAATTTCTAACCTTCGAGCATCAAGCTCTCTCTGTTGAGCTTCAGCCTCTAATATTTTCTGTTGGTTTTGAGCTTCAATATCTTTTTGTTGAGCTTAAGCCTCTAATATTTTCTGTTGCCTTTCAAACTCACATTCTTTCTCTCTAGCTTCAAGCTTAGCATATGCTACTTGCGCTTCTAACTCAAGACATCTTAAAGAAATTTGCTCACTAGTCTCCTCTTTGACTTCCTCCAGAAATTCTTCTCCTAGCTCACTATTTTCTACTAAATGGGTCACTATGACTCTCAGAATTTGTGCCTTATTCATTTTATTGTTGGCTGTTAATTCTAGCTTATTTGCCATATTTATTAAGGCAGACTTTTTTAGGCTTTTAATTCCCTCAAAGTCTGGATTAGCCAACAGCGACACCACTTGATCCTCCATTGTTAACTAACACTTGGCATTTTACTGACTAAAATAATTAAACAGACTGGCACGGCACTTACACTTCTCTTTAAATTGACACGACACTGAAAATTTGCATGGTCTCACTACACAAACAAAAAACAGGATGACTTACCTCCAAAATCGTGAAGCGTAGGTTACTAGTTACACAGGACGACTCTGGCATGGTATACTGCAAGTTTCTTAAAGCACACTTGTTCCTAGGAAGGCAAGGTTAGATTAGCAAAGATTTTTAAAATGTATGTGGGAACAATCTCCCAGACCAGGCCCCCAAAATCTAATGTTACCTATCGTTCACACAGCTCAGACATCAGTCACCGTATAATTGTAATACTCTAGGGGAAAACGGTATATAATTATGATGTCCCAGTGTGTCCCATGATATGGCACAAGACAAAGAAAAAACTGATAAATCTGTGTTCACTAGGTGGGGTTAAAACCATAACAAACATTAATATAGAATATAATATATTTTCTTATAACTGAAAACATATGGTATTAAAAAGTATTTCAGATGGCAATCACTTAATAAATGGTTACGTAATTAAAAGAAAACTGTCTTTCAGACACAATTAATCTACCTATATACAAGAGACATAAATACTCAACTTATGTAACCCAGACGAGGTCTCGCAGCTAACTGACTAGCGTGGCGTCAGGACGCCCCGCATTCGCTCACAAAACATGACGAATGATAAATAAGGACTTCTTAATAATTACAATTATATGAACAACCACTTGTTCTCAAAACACATAATAATGCAATTAAAATATAATAGGTATATATATAAAATATAAATTACAATGCCACATGAATAATTATAGTAAATTAACAAAGATATGAATATTAAACAGTGACATCTGGAACTCCCATAATTGAACAGGTCCAGGAATTCTACTTTTCCGAATCTAATAGGTATTAGACATGTACAGAGCAACCCCGCTCCTGTCTCCTGATATTGCCAACTCATTATCATGAATTTATATACGTATCCGACTAGAGATACGTAACACCTGGCTTCCTGACTCACCCTGCCAGTTGGCATTTTCGTATCTTGCGGTGTCACTTCTCACGAGTTTCGCATGAGAACCACAGTGTCTCCGATCTCCTTGCGAGCTCGCTATCATTGAGAAGTTTTCTGTATGGTCCTTCTCATTCCATGCCACCTTGGATTCCGGCTCTGCTTGCTCGGTAGTCGCATCCGAGGTTTTTCCGCAGCTCTGCTTCTTCCTACGCTCGATCGGTTCATGGCGGGGCTGGTTCAGTTCTGTCTTGAGTATCTCACCATCTATTGGTGGTCAGGTGGCTTCGTTGACGGTATCCCACCTGCGTGCTTCATGAATGGCATGGTTCACCTCTGGCCTGCTCTTGCGCCGCTAGAGCCGTCTTGGTTCTTGGATTGCGTGGTCTTTTTCTTTTCTTCTCGGTTTGTGGTGGCCCCTTCGGTTCTGATTTGTTTTCCGAGGCTCTTTTCTTGTTGGCGTTGGTCTCTGGGGGTCAGGTTGGAGTGATTCATGCCCTCCTCCAGCACCTGGGTTTCGGCTTTTTTTGGTTCTCCTGATAGGTTTGTTCGCTTGCGGCCGTCTCCTCCTTTTCTTGCGAAGACTGGCACGGCTGCTTTCTGGAGGGGTTCTTGGGCTGATTGATGCTTGGTTGGTTTGGCCGGGGATGCATTGTGTGGTTTGTTCGGTTGCGGCACTGAGCCGTGCTTGGCGTGCCACGGCTACCGTGACCAGGGTCACGCTTTGGGTTGTTCCAAGTTCCCGCTCTTCCCTGTTTCAGGGTGTAGTTTTCTCAGGTTGTCCGCGGGGTGGTTCGGTCCTGCCAGCCTGCTGTCTGTCCCCGTGCCCACGTCGTTTGTTAGTTGGCTGTGCGTTCCTTCGTTGATGTTCCTGGGACTTGTCAGGCCTGTGTGGCCTTGGGTTAGCAGCTGTAGTTTTTGTCTCCGCTTCGCTTTGGGGGTGTGCGTCTTCCACCTCCCGGGTTAGGTCCCTCCTGTTTTCGACTTTGGGTAAGTAGCTCTGGCGAGCTGACGGGGCTTCCCCCAGAAAACCAGTGTTGAAAGTAATGAAATGCCATTTTCTGGGTGAGACCCGGAGGCTCTCCCGGCAACCCTCCCTCCACCTGGTCGGCGGTTTTTCGCGTGTTTTGATGTCCAGCCTCGGAGCTGAGAGGTGGATTTCCGGCACCGGGGTCTGGGGCTCCCCATTCCCTCTACTGGGGAGGGGGGAGCTGGGCAGACAGCGGCGCTGTGACGTGTGACGTCATACTCGTTTTCCCTGTTTCCGTTTGGGGAGTTCTATCCATTTGTTCGACTTTTTGTCGCAATTTTCACCAGAATAAGGGTTTGTTTTGGGATGCTTACCTCTCTGGGTGTCTGACCCCCCTCTTCTGAGGGGGGGCAGATTCTGGCTCGTGGTCCCCGGTAGGCCCACAGAACTCCATACACTCCATACACATGACTGATGCCAAAGTTTGACATTAGCATATCATCCTGGAAAGTTCCGGGAAGCCTCCGGGTCTCACCCAGAAAATGCCGTTTCATTACATTAACGCTGGATTTTTTGGGCGCCTATCTTTCTTGGTGCCAGATTCGATCGATGGCAGACAGAGAATGCTCCCAACTCACGGGGGTTTCTATAGGCCATTGCTCCTTGTGCCTCTCTGAGGGAGCCAGGTTCTGGCTCGTGGTGCCCAGTAGGCAAGAACTTCATGCACTTTGATGCCAGTAAGCTAATAGTTACATATCAGCTTGGATAGCTCTGGGGAGCTGACAGGGCTCCTCTCAGAAATATTAAATTAGTGTATCTTTTAAGTTATATCTAAGGTATATAAGGTTTAGTTTTTATAATCTATATTTCCCCATGACAGGTACATGATAGAAGAATATAAAGCCGGTTTTACACCTAATCCTGACATCATGTGCAATAAGAAGATTAAGTTCTCTCCTTTCTCCAGTGTGCAAAAGACAATTTTAGCAGTGAAGTTATTGCAACTGGACATTACGCACGAACATCCTATGATGATGACCTCAAGAACTATGATCCCAAGAAAGGTGAGAATATGTAAGGTAATTTTATTAGTATTTTTCTGGGAGGGCTCCAGTACTGTATCTAGATAGCTCCACCTAAGTTGATTTGCACTAGGCCATTGGAAATCTTAAAAATCTTTCTAGAAACCAAAGGCCAAAACCCTTTTCCTCTCATTAAAGTGCAAGGAGCAGAGGATTTAAGATCACTAACCAAAAGAAATAATCACCAGAAAGGTAGAATGAATCAAAACAGACAACAGCAAGGTAAAATAAAAATAAACCCCAGCAAAATAATAGGTGGGAAATAAACAAAAAGTATAGTATAGGGTATAGTATAGTACAGTACAACCCCGGTTCAACGAATCTCCGGCTAGTATTGCTAACAACACCCGCTCCTACTTTCTTATAAATAATGGGAGTGCAGGTGTCTATAGAGCAATAATAAGCAGTTCTAACTACATGGGACAAGAAATACACCTTGGGGTACAGTTTTACAAAAGGGTTTTTTATTTAACAATACCAGATTATCTCACACTGATTAGAACAGGGGGAGGTGTACTTAGACCTACAACAGGATTGATACAGACAAAGTAAGTGGGGGGGGAGGAGGTTCCTTCCCACCAACACACACCACAGGAGGCAACTGGCACAAGGGTTCACACACAAAATAAAACTTTATTCACACTTTGGGAATAAAGTATGCAATGCGATATAATCTGGAAGAAAATACGACAGTCGATGCAGTTGAAAAACCTGATTTTAGGAGAGGACATTATGGCAACCTTAGAAAATTTTTTAGTGAGTATAATTGGACAGACTTGTTGCTAGGCAAGGAAGTGAATGAGATGTATGTCAAGTTTTGTGAAATATATGATAAAGGAACAAAAAAAATCATACCAAAACAGAGAAGCAGAACTAGGAAACAGGATTGGTTCAACAGAAAGTGCGAGAGGGCCAGAGACCAAAAGTCACAAAAATGGAATCAATACAGGAAGAGGCCAAACCCCCAAACATACCAGCGATACAAAGATGCGAGAAACAACTACACGGCAGTGAGGAGAGAGGCAGAAAGAAATTTTGAAAAGGGATTGCAGACAAATGTAAAACAGAACCAGGTCTATTCTATAAATTCATAAACAACAAATTGCAGGTAAAGGATAATATTCAGAGGCTGAAAAGGGGAAATAGATTCACGGAAAATGAAAAGGAAATGTGTGAAACATTAAACGAAAAGTTCCAAAGTGTGTTTGTACAAAGTGAAATCTTCAGGGAACCAGATACAATAAGAATTCCAGAGAACAACATAGAGCACATAGAGGTGTCTAGAGACGAAGTGGAAAAAATGCTCAAGGAGCTAAATAAGAACAAAGCAGTTGGTCCAGATGGAGTTTCGCCATGGGTTCTGAGAGAATGTGCACCTGAGCTCAGCATTCCTCTTCAACTGATTTTTCAGGCTTCCCTGTTTACAGGAGTTGTAGCTGATGTGTGGAAAAAGGCTAACATAGTTCCAATCTACAAAAGTGGAAGCAGGGAAAATCCCCTTAATTATAGACCTGTATCATTGACAAGTGTAATAGTCAAAATATTGGAAAAAATAATTAAAACTAAATGGGTAGAACACCTGGAGAAAAACAATATAATATCAGACAGACAGTATGGTTTTCAATCTGGAAGATCCTGTGTAACGAACTTACTCAGTTTTTATGATCGAGCCACAGAGATTTTACAGGAAAGAGATGGTTGGGTTGACTGCATCTATCTGGACCTAAAAAAGGCTTTCGACAGAGTTCCCCATAAGAGGTTGTTCTGGAAACTGGAACATATTGGAGGGGTGACAGGTAAGCTACTAACATAGATGAAAAATTTCCTAACTGACAGAAAAATGAGGGCCGTAATCAGAGGCACAGTATCAGATTGGAGGAATGTCACGAGTGGAGTACCACAGGAATCAGTTCTTGCACCGGTAATGTTCATTGTCTACATAAATGATCTACCAGTGGGAATACAGAATTACATGAACATGTTTGCTGATGATGCTAAGATAATAAGGGAAGATAAGAAACTTAGATGATTGTCATGCTCTTCAAGAAGACCTAGATAAAATAAGTATATGGAGCAACACTTGGCAAATGGAATTTAATGTGAATAAATGCCATGTTATGGAATATGGAATTGGAGAACATAGACTCCATACAACCTATAAATTATGTGAGAAATTTTTAAAGAATTCTGACAAAGAAAGGGATCTAGGGGTGGTTCTAGATAGAAAACTGTTACCTGAGGACCACATTAAGAACATTGTGCGAGGAGCCTATGCTATACTTTCTAACCTCAGAATTGCTTTTAAATACATGGATGGAGAAATACTAAAGAAATTGTTCACGACTTTTATTAGACCAAAGCTGGAATATGCAGCGGTTGTATGGTGCCCATATCTTAAGAAGCATATCAACAAACTGGAAAAGGTGCAACGACATGCCACTAAGTGGCTCCTAGAACTGAAGGACAAGAGCTACAAGGAGAGGTTAGAGGCATTAAATATGCAAAAACTAGAAGATAGAAGAAAAAGAGGCAATATGGTCACTACGTTCAAAACAGTAACAGGAATCGATAAAATTGATATGGAAGAATTCCTGAGACGAGGAACTTCAGGAACAAGAGGCCATAGATTTAAACTAACGAAACAAAGCTGCTGGAGAAATATACGAAAATTCACTTTTGTAAACAGAGTGGTAGATGGTTGGAACAAGTTAAATGAGAAGGTGGTGGAGGTCAAAACCGTCGGTAATTTCAAAACATTATATGACAAAGAGTGCTGGGGAGACGGGACACCACGAGCGTAGCTTTGATCCTATAACTACACTTAGGTAATTACACACACAGTCAGAAGATGATGCCACCACCCTCCCTCCCACAGCATTACTCCTCCCTCCATGGAGCACAGCGCTAAATATCACCACAATCCTGCTTTTATCAGAATCCTGGTCAGTTTTATTACAGGGGTCTTCTGTAATACTATCATCGCAAAATAATAGCATGAACATATATATTATGGAAGTTGTAGGCGATGCTGTGGTCACAAGCTGAACAGCGGTGCTGTGAACTCGTACTGCGTGCGTCAGCCTTGTTGGCTTACTCAATACTGAAGCTCTCACACCCAAGAATGTTGGCCTGGAATTTTTTTCTAGGTGGCATCTGGTAACTGTCGGTCGTGGCTGCACTATAGCTGCACCTATCCCAGGCAGGGCGTTTGAATTATAGCGCTAGACACGAAATCTTATATATAACACACGCGCGGTTTCGGTTTTGTCACTGCAAGCATATATATGTAATTTGCGTGGTTTAAGGGTTAATCGACTGAGCTATGACATGGTATAAGAGTTGCAACCAGAAATTCTACTGAATTTACTTTGGTCCTGCAGCCTCTCCGAGACACAAACCAGGATTTTACACAATTCCCCCATGCACTTGAGCTATGTTAATAGGCCGTTCTACCTTTCCGCCCTTACTGTGTAATGGTGTGTGATATCAAGAGACAGAAAGATGATATTAGGAAGTTCCGTGCTTCCAGTGATAGTGGTGCATTAAATAAATGGAAAATGATAAAAGGTTTTACAAATACAAAATTACAAGAAGCTGTGTATAAATGGTTTAACCAGGAGCGCTCTGTGGGGATGCCACTTCGCGGCGATGCCATTAAGACAGCAGCAGATAAATTTGCACAAAAGATGAACATTCCAGATTTTCGAGCAAGTGAAAGATGGTTGCAAAGGTTTAAGAATAGGCATAATATTAAGAACAGGAAAGTTTGTGGAGAATCATTAAGTGCAGATACGGATTCTGTCGAGCCATTTAACCCTTAAATTGTGCATCGCATCATATGGTGCTTTGACCAACTTGCAGTAAATTGCGCATCGCATCATATGATGCTTTGGAGTACTACGCAAGATTTAAACGACCCGCGGATACACGGGGTTCACCACACCTTCATCAGGGCTCTTGTAAACAGACGTCATTTAAAAAAAAATATCGTGGGCCAAATTCCCGGGTGTTAGGGGCCTCAGTATTGAGTGAGCTTCCAAGCCTGATGCATGCAGCATGAGCTCACAGCACTGCTGTTCAGCTTGTGACCACAGCATCACCTAAAAATGCCATAATATACTTGTTCATGCTATTATGTAGCGATGATATTATTACAGAAGACCCTGACTGTGATAAAACTGACCAGGGTTCTGATAATAGCAGGATTGTGGTGATATTTAGCGCTGAGCTCCATGGAGGGAGGAGTAATGCTGTGGGAAGGAGGGTGGTGGCATTGTCTTCTGACTGTGTGTGGCCACCTTTTATTGACTGCACTCACCATACCAGCTTAGTGGTTTGCTATGGTGAACACAAATGTAGATACTTATATATAACGTGTGTATAGAGGGGTATAAACAGCAAGAGGAGTAGGTTGGGAGCCGCCATTTTGGTGAGGGAGGTGGCGTCATCTGCACGATTTATCATGTTGTTTACTGGTGACCATGATGGTCTTTGGGCACCATCCCAGTTTACTTGTACAAGTATGGTGAATAAAATGGGTAGATATTTGTATATAATGTGTGTATATAGCATAATAACACCACAAACAGTATTGTTGGAGGAGAAATATTAGTGCGTCTGGCCTTGAGGGCGGTAGCCAGCTGACTGTGTGAGGTCCTACGTCTTTGTGCCTTTACTCACCATACAAGCTTAACAAGCTTAGATATACAGTTATGGTGAACAAAACATGTAAATACTATATATAACGTCTGTATATAAAACAAAAAGAGTATGGTGGGTGGAGAATGGTGGCAAGTCAGGTGAGGTGAGGGAGGGAGGGAGTGGCAGCCAGTGGCAGGCTGCCACTGGCTGCCACTGCCACTCAGCATACCAACTTAGTGGTTCATTATGGTGAACATGAATGTAGATACTTATATATAGCATCTGTATATAGTGAATAAAAACAAAAACAGTATTGTGGGAGGAGAATGTGGGTGAATCAGGTGACTTGAGAAAGGGAGGGAGTGGCAGCCAGTTGCGGGCTGCCAATGGCACTGCCACTCAGCATGCCAACTTAGTGTTTCGTTATGGTGAACACGAATGTAGATACTTATATATAAGGTCTGTCTGTATATAGTGAATAAAAGCAAAAACAGTATGGTGGGAGGAGAATGTGGACGAGTGAGGTGTTGAGGGAGGGCGTGAGTGGCTGGCTGCTACACGGCGGTCACTCCTCATTACTTTTGACTCATAATAGCATCTTAGTTGTTCGTTATGGTGAACAATACATGCAGATTCTTATATATAACCTGTGTATATAGTGTAATAACCGACAAAGTATTTGTTCACTGTTTGATGAACATAATTGAATCAACAATATGCACACCATATTTTTGAGTACAGCGATGATTCACTCATTTTATTATGTAAATATATCACACAACACACTATTGAATAATATTACAGCAAAAAAATAACTACGAAAAATCAATCAGAGACATTGAAATAATTAGGTAATTATCTCTTTGTGGCAACTCCAGCCTGACAGCTGGAAAGCAACAGTCTGCCTATGACGCACGCTGAGTCAGCGCCTGTTTTTTTGCCAGACTTCCCGCCCTATAGCGGGCAATATATGCCACTTACGATTTTTTTATTATTTTTCCCATGATCAGTGAACACAAATTAACAGGTTAGGAAGAAAAAAGAATTTTTTTTTTTTTGTATGCGCCTGTGGGTGTCAAATGGTATATAGCCATGTGCCATTTAAGGGTTAAGCATAAATTAAATGATTACATAATAACAAATGATCTAAGGCATTTTCGGGTATACATTGCCGATGAAACAGGCTTTAATTGGAAATGTTTACAGAACAGCACTTTGTCATCTAGGCTAGATGAGTGTATTCCTGGCCGTAAGGTAAACAAAGAAAAATTTACTGCCATGCTGTGTGCAAATGCAGACGGAAGTCACAGAACAAAGTTCGCCATTGTGGGGAAGTCAAAAAATGCACGTGCTTTGAAAAATTTAATGAACAAGCTACCTGTGGTCTACTACAACTCTAAAACAGCTTGGTTTACTGGAGATATTTTTGTAGACTGGTTCAAAAATCATTTTTGCAAAGAAGTAAGAGATTTTCAGATAAACAAGTGTGGAGTGAGACGGAATGATGTCAAGGCATTACTCTTGGTTGACAATGCCCCAGCTCATGTAGGGCTCGACACATTAGCGTCACATGATGGACGCTCAAATGTATGGCCTTGCCTCCAAATACCACCTCTCTGATTCAGCCAATGGATATGGGTGTTATATATGCAATGAAAAGGCTCTACAAACGAGCAATGAATAAAGAAATCATGGTGGTGTTTGAGTCTGATGAAGACATAAGACAAGGATACAATACTCAATTAAGGAAGCCATTTACAACTGGGCTAAAGTTTGGGATGAAGTTAAAGAGTCAACATTAGAAATTGTTGGAAAAAACTCCTGTTGCTTGATCATGGTGATGAAGTGACTGAGGAAGAAATGGATTTTGAAGGATTTTCAAATGATATTTATCAAGAACTGCGTGCCGCTGGTAAGGTGGAGTTGACGCTGAATGATGTGGAGGAGTGGTTAGATATTGATACAGTTGATCCACCTATTGGTCATTTAACAGATGATGAGATAATACAAAATGTTACTGGAGCTGTTGACGACAACGGAGAGGACGATGAGGATGAGCATGATGGCAGTTTACAATCTGCTAAGTGTGCTGACGCATTGTTCCATGTTGAAAAACATCTTGATATTGTTTCATAAACTGACAATCCAGAGCTACCAGGCTTTTATCAACATCTAAGGATGAAGAAAGACATTTGTCTCACGGACAGGACAAAAGGAAGGTAACAAACGAAAATGAGTCAGTATTTTTCAGGCACTAGTAGCAGAAAATCAACCAGCGCAGCCGTACCCAGCACCAGCACAGCCGTACCCAGCACCAGCGCAGCCGTACCCAGCACCAGCACAGCCGTACCCAGCACCAGCACAGCCGTACACAGCACCAGCACAGCCGTACCCAGCACCAGCACAGCCATACCCAGCACCAGCACAGCCGTACCCAGCACCAGCGCAGCCGTACCCAGCACCAGCGCAGCCGTACCCAGCTCCAGCGCAGCCGTACCCAGCACCAGCACAGGCGTACCCAGCACCAGCACAGCCGTACCCAGCACCAGCACAGCCGTACCCAGCACCAGCACAGCCGTACCCAGCACCAGCACAGCCGTACCCAGCACCAGCGCAGCCGTACCCAGCACCAGCGCAGCCGTACCCAGCACCAGCCCAGCCGTACCCAGCACCAGCGCAGCCGTACCCAGCACCAGCGCAGCCGTACCCAGCACCAGCGCAGCCGTACCCAGCACCAGCACAGCCGTACCCAGCACCAGCACAGCCGTACCCAGTGCCAACACAGCCGTACCCAGCACCAGCACAGCCGTACCCAGCACCAGCACAGCCGTACCCAGCACCAACACAGCCGTACCCAGCACCAGCACAGCCGTACCCAGCACCAGCACAGCCGTACCCAGCACCAGCACAGCCATACCCAGCACCAGCACAGCCGTACCCAGCACCAGCACAGCCGTACCCAGCACCAGCACAGCCGTACCCAGCACCAGCACAGCCGTACCCAGCACCAGCACCAGCACAGCCGTACCCAGCACCAGCACAGAAGCAGCTGAAGCCAACACAGCAGCAGTGAGCACCAGCAAAGCAGATGCAAACATCTAAAAACATCGTATGTGGAGTGAACATATGGAACAAGTGTTAAATTTGTACATAGTGTTAAATTAAAGTTGCAGTAATTTTAGTGTACAATAGTTTTCATAAACTGTATTGTAGTACTCAACATACAGCAAAACTACTTAACACTTTCGCATGCCAAGGACTCCCGCGAGTCCTGTTTCGTCTACCCGCTCATGCACACAGGACTCAAATTTATGTCTTCGTAAAAAATATTTGTATAAAATTCAATTTTTATCCGATTTACTTCTGGTTTGTTTCAAACTGAGCGCCACGAAGTTCTCTTTCTCACTGCTAGGGCGCATGGCGCGTTGGCCTACCCGGTCACGTGACAGGCCCAATGTTTTCTCGTCACGTTTCGTGAGTCGATCACGTTTCCCTCGCGCGCCAAACTCGAACGGTTTTCTGCATTTATACCCGTTTCCGTGTGTTTTATACCCAATACATTCATCAACAATGGATCCAGGTCAAGGCCCAAGCCGTTCTACACCCAAGGAAGTGTCCAAGTCCTCGAAAGAGGACAGAATAACTATGATTTATCAAAAGTTCAAGGGAATGAAACTCACACCCACGAAAATTCCTGAAGTTGTGGCAGCTTTATCAGAAGCTGAGTATGATGCAGGTGATGTTGAAGGACTTGAAGATGATTTGGATGACTACAACGATTATAGTGGCGTCCAAAGAGCGAATGATACATCAACGAGTGATGAGGAGACCGAGCACCTCACAGAGGAGGATGAGGCACCGCTACTCCCTCCTCCTCCTCCATCTAGGCGCACACGTGGTGCATGTAAACCACCTAGAAAACTAACTACCAGAAATGTTTCTCGACGTAGGATTACACGACCAACTGTGCCAAGTGATTCTAGCAGTGAAACTGCACTACAACTCGGTAAACCTAACAGAAAAATTGAGAGAACTTGGGGTGTACACATGTGGCACAATTAGACTGCTACGCGGCGCCCCAAAGGAATTGCAAACTATAGCCAAGGCTAAATTTCCACTGGATACCACCATATACCGCCGCAAAGATAACACCTTCATTCTACTGTGGAAAGACAAGCGAGTGGTCTCAATCATTACAAACATCCACAATGCAGACACTCAGCAATGTCAGCGAAGGAAACGATTGCGCAATCGCGACGGAACAACTCGACTACAACAGGTACCAGTGAACAAGCCTACTGCAATTTGTGAATACAATAAGTTCATGAAAGGTGTGGACCACTTCGATCAAATGGTGAAGTATTACCATTTTACCAGGAAAACTCACAAGTGGACCAAAAAGATCACGTTTTATTTTCTGCAAATGGCATTGCATAATGCCTTTGTTTTGTACAAATACTATACAACTGATCGAAAAAAGCTAACATTGCTACAATTCCACGAGGTGGCAATTTGGGCCCTATTGCACTGGGACACGGAAGATTGGCCTGAAATAGCAACAGTATCTCATCACTTGCAGCACGCTCCAGACATAAATGATGACAGGTCCTGCCTATGCTGACGCCGTGCAAACTCCTGGACCATCTGGTGTGAGGCAGCCTTTATTTACTTCAACACCTCAAGCTGACGCAGGAACGGACTCAGAACCCGAGATGTCTGGCACACTGCCATTTGACGAGTCGGTTTTGTCAGATGACTCTGACTCAAATGCTCAACCAACACCGAGAAGACGTGGCCCTATTGTTGATTCTGAACATCGCCTGAACTACAAACTGAAACATGAACTTTACAAACTGCCAAAACGTCTCAAGTGTCATGTCTGTGCACGGTCCGGTAAAAGGAAGGACACCAACATAGGATGCAAGACCTGTAACGTTGCACTCTGTGTTATTCCCTGCTACACCAGTTACCACCGGAAAAGAGTGTATTGGGTGGTGAAGAAGTAACCACCCGCAACAGCTTCACTCCACCTACAAAACATCTGTTGAGCAACTTCAGGAATGTTGACCTGAAGAAGGTGGAGTGAAGAAAAGATGCTCAACTTACTCTTCCACAACCAGTTTTTTCTTGGTAAGTACACCTATTTTGTCCAATTTCTTGTAGTATAACTTATTGGGAGTATTTTGATACCAGAATGAACACTGTATCCCATAAACTGCCGTAAGTAGACTCGAAACTTCATAGATTTTTTCGGGGTGTTGCGTGTCTGCAAGTGTCCCAAACGGGTTGCAGGTGGGTGACTTTAGCCGTTTATACTGGGCATGTTTACACCTTATCATTTATTATATGCATATGTCTGTTTAGGGAATTTTATTCCGATCCATGTACAACCAAAATAACTGTGTGCAACAAGTATAAACTTGAAAAACATAACAATAGTATAAACATTTCGTGTGTGTTTGACGCTCACTGATATGTTCCAGCGTTGTTTTATATTTGGCGCTATTCTAACTTACGCTTTGTTGATCTTTTTTACCTACGTGCTTATAGAACATTCTATTGCGAACACATTGACACAAAAATGAATGACGTACATACAAAAATAATGTCAGGACAGTCAAATAAGTATAAACTTTCGAAGCACCGTATCGCGCTTGTGTCGTTGCGTCACCGATACCGGGTAACAGTTCCACCACTTCCCACACTCTTGCGGGTGGGCCGCGACTATGATTCTACGTTTATATTCATATCACTGTGTTGGGAATTTCATTGCGAATCCATTGATACCAAAATTAACGCTGTAGGACAAGTGTGGAGTTGACAACAATCCCAAGAGTAGAAACATTTTGTTGCCGTTTTGCGCTCACGGCGAGTCATCTATGTAGTTCTTTATTTGGTGCTGGTCTCCCTATACTTTTAGTGACCGTTTTTACTGATGTTCTTCTAGAGAATTTTATTGCGAACACATTGGTACCAAAATGAAATACGTAGCTCGAGAACTAACGTCAGAAGAGTAAAAAGAGTATACACATTTTTGTTTGGCCGCTTAAGCGACAAAAATGCCGCGCGCACATACGGTTTTCTGTCCCTCGTTCGCCGGGCAGCTGAAAGTGTTAATCAACACAGTGCTAATGGCATAATACACTACAGTACGTATTTACTGTAGAGCATTTACATATCCACGAAACTTCAAGATGGACATAACTCCAACAATAAGGTAAATAACAAATGTAATATAGTATTTTTTAGTAGAGTAGTAATATATAGGTACAGTATGTAATATGATAATGCATTTTTATTATGTACAGGAAAAAAAAAGACACTGACGCAAATGCCTCCTGAAGGTCACTTCTTGCAACAAATCCAATGCTCCAACGCACTGGGGTTGGTCCCATATAGTACATTGAATCGAGGTTGTACTGTATAGTATCACAATATACTCCTGGAAGAACTGCAGACAGCTGGTGTGGGACTACATGTGTGTATCCACCCTGGCTGACACCTACATACGCTTCGGTGCTGTTTAAGCAGGTGGGGTGACCAACCATAGGGAAACAGCAAATTCAGTCAAGTATAGGCGACTGGAAGGCAATACACCTTTGTTCCCATAGTGACTGAGATGCATGGCCCATACGGTAGGAGTGCCTTGGGATTCCTCAAAGAATTGGGTTTGATATCACCAGAGACATCACCATTGACATCACCAGAGAATATCACCATCAGACAGAGACATCCCATTGACATCACCAGAGACCCAAGGGCTGCCAGTTTTCTTTTGAAACAGGAAACTGGCAGCCCTGTTCATCAGGTTTTCTGTTTCCTGTTTACTGTTTGGGCCGACCTAGCATGTGGTGTCACAGCGATCGCGCCTCGGTTTTCCAGTGCCTCCCACCTAGAGACTATCGCGCCTGAATTCTTTGTAAAGAATTAGTTTTCTGGGGGAGCCCCGTCGGCTCCCCGGAGCTATACCAGGCTGATATGCTAATGTCAGACTTTGGCATCAGTCATGTGTATGGAGATCTTAGGGCCTACCAGGGACCACAGCCAGAACGTGGCCCCCTCAGAGAGGCAAGAGGATCAATGGCCTATAGAAACCCCCGTGTGGTTGGAAGCATTCTGTGTCTGCCATCGACCAGGTCAAAAATCCAGAAAAGTACCATCCAAAAACAAACCCCTGTTCTGGTAAAAATTGCTACCAAAAGCCTGGTTGATACCTGGTTGATGGGGTTCTGGGAGTTCTTCTACTCCCCAAGCCCGGCCCGAGGCCAGACTTGACTTGTGAGAGTTTGGTCCACCAGGCTGTTGCTTGGAGTGGCCCGCAGGCCCACATACCCACCACAGCCCGGTTGGTCCGGCACTCCTTGAAGGAAACAATCTAGTTTCCTCTTGAAGATGTCCACGGTTGTTCCTGTAATATTTCTGATGCTTGCTGGTAGGACGTTGAACAACCGTGGACCTCTGATGTTCATGCAGTGTTCTCTGATTGTGCCCATGGCACCTCTGCTCTTCACTGGTTCTATTCTGCATTTTCTTCCATGTCGTTCACTCCAGTACGTTGTTTTTTACTGTGCAGATTTGGGACCTGTCCCTCCAGTATTTTCCATGTGTATATTTTTGATATCTCTCTCGTCTCCTTTCTAGTGAGTACATTTGGAGAGCTTTGAGACGATCCCAATAATTTAGGTGCTTTATCTCGTCTATGCGTGCCGTATATGTTCTCTGTATTCCTCAATTTCAGCAATCTCTCCTGCTCTGAAGGGGAAGTGAGTACCGAGCAGTACTCAAGACGGGACAACACAAGTGATTTGAAGAGTACAACCATTGTGATGGGATCTCTGGACTTGAAGGTTCTCGTAATCCATCCTATCATTTTTCTGGCTGACGCAATACTTGCTTGGTTATGCTCCCTAAACGTTAGGTCGTCGGACATCATTATTCCCAAATCCTTGACATGCTGTTTTCCTACTATGGGCAGATTCGATTGTGTTTTGTACCCTGTATTATGTTTAAGATCCTCATTTTTGCCGTATCTGAGTACCTGGAATTTATCACCGTTAAACATCATGTTATTTTCTGCTGCCCAATCGAAAACTTTGTTAATATCTGTTTGTAGTTTATCAATGTCTTCAGCAGAGGTAATTTTCATGCTGATTTTTGTATCATCTGCAAACGATGACACGAAGCTGTGTCTTGTGTTTTTGTCTATGTCGGATATGAGAATAAGGAACAGCAGTGGTGCAAGGACTGTACCTTGAGGTACAGAGCTTTTAACTGCGCTCGGACTCGATTTTACTTGATTGACTGTTACTCTTTGTGTTCTGTTCGACAGGAAATTGAGTATCAGCGTCCTACTTTACCAGTTATACCCATTGACCTCATTTTGTGTGCAATCACTCCATGGTCACATTTGTCGAATGCCTTTGCAAAATCAGTGTATATGACATCTGCATTATGTTTTTCCTCTAATGCCTCCGTGATTTTGTCATAGTGGTCAAGTAGCTGTGAGAGGCATGATCTTCCTGCTCTAAATCCATGTTGGCCTGGATTGTGGAGGTCATTGGTTTCCATGAATCTAGTGACCTGACTCCTGATCACTCTCTCAAATACTTTTATTATGTGGGACGTTAGTGCAACTGGTCTATAATTCTTTGCCAATGCTTTGCTACCACCCTTGTGTAGAGGGGCAATGTCTGCTGCTTTAAGCGCATCTGGTATCTCCCCTGTGTCCAAGCTCTTCCTCCACACTATACTGAGCGCCTGTGCTACTGGCACTTTGCATTTCTTTATAAATATTGAATTCCATGAGTCTGGACCCGGGGCTGAGTGCATGGGCATATTGTCAATTTCTCTTTCAAAGTCTGCCACGCTCGTGCTGATATCAGTTATATTTACAGGTGTTTGAGTATCATTCATAAAGAAAGTGTCCGAATCTTCCACTTTCATGCTGAGTATCGGAGTGCTAAACATGTCCTCATACTGCTTTTTTAGGATTTCACTAATTTCTTTGTCATCCTCTGTGTATGTACCTTCGCTAATACGAATAGGTCCAATACTGGCAGTGGTTTTCGCTTTTGATTTAGCATATGTGAAGAAATATTTTGGGTTTTTCTTTATTTCTTGAATTGCTTTCTGTTCTAGTTGCCTTTCTTCAGTCTGATAGGAATGCCTCAGTCTCTGTTCGATTTCTTCAATCTCCCTGTTTAAATTATTTCTTCTCTGTATGGAGAGTCGTGTATGCTTAAGCATTTCCGTTAATTTCTTCCTCCTTTTGTAATGTCGTCTGCGTTCTCTTTCTACATTGGACCTCTTTCTGGCTTTCCTCAAAGGAACATGTTTCAGACAGACTTCATATGCTTCAGAAGTCAGTTTTTCTATTCCTTGTGTAGGATTTTATTTCTTAGGACATTTTCCCATTGAATGTTTGTAAGTTCCCTGTTTATTTTCTCCCAGTCTATCCTTTTATTATAAAATTGAATTTATTGAATAGCCCTTCTCGCTTGTTGATTCTCTTGGGCCTACTACCGTTATTAATGTTAGTTTGCACTTCAATGAGCTTGTGGTCCGAGTACGTAGTGTCTGAGACAGTAATGTCTCTGATTAGCTCCTCATTGTTCGTGAATATCAGGTCCAGCGTGTTTTCGTTCCTAGTTGGTTCTGTAATCTGCTGACTGAGCGAGAATTTGTCACAGAATCTCAGTAGTTCTCTGACCTGTGGTTGGTTATTTCCAGGTTGACTTCCTGCTATAATGTTATTGTTTACTATTCTCCATTTTAAACTGGGTAGATTGAAGTCTCCAAGGAAGATGATGTCTGGTACTGGGTTTGCTAGGTTATCAAGGATATTCTCTATTTTGTGGATCTGTTCAGTGAATTCCTCAACTGTTGCATCTGGAGGTTGTATATTAAAATAATAAGTAGATTCATATTTTCTACCTTGATTCCAAGTATCTCTACCACCTCATTGGACGAGTTCAGGAGCTCTGTGCATGCCAGCTCCTCTTTAATATACAGACCTACTCCTCCACTTGACCTAATTACTCTGTCACATCTATATAGATTATAATTCGGGATCCAGATTTCACTATCCATGTGGTCTTTTGTGTGGGTTTCTGTAAATGCACCAAATATTGAGTTCGATTCTATTAGGAGGCCATTTATGAACTTAACTTTATTTCTTGATTTTGGTTTCAAGCCTTGTATGTTTGCAAATATGAATGATTTCCCACATTGCGTGTCACTTCTGGTGGGCTTTGGTAGTTCTCCCCCCACTCTACCCGGTCCAGGGTGTGTTGTTTGGGAAGTGATTCGTCCAGTTGTTGGTAGTAGGACGGGTGTTGTGTGGTGTACCTGTGTGCGTGTTGATACTTTGTATTCCAGTCTTGTGGGTATCTCCCTTCCCCTCTGTACTCCTGTAGTGGTTCCATCTGACTGTACCTCTCGCTTATATTTTCTACTCGTTTCTGCCTCCTCTAAAAAATTTGCACTAGCCGAATATGGATATAGAATGCCCCAACAGAAAACAAGCAAACAAGTATGACGTCACAGTGAGTACTAAACTAGGTGAGTACGTCACCGCGCCTCTGTCTGGGCAGCTCCCCCCTCCCCGGGAGGGAGAAGGGAGATCCCCAGACCTCTCACGCCGGCTATCACCTATCAGTTCTTCCGCTGATGCTAAAGGCACTGGTTGTGTGCTCCGGCTCCAGTGGTTGTTTCAGCACTGTGCCTAGAGTGTGGGTCTGTCTTCTAGATGGTGTGTGAGTCAGGGCGAGTCTCCAGTACTCGGGCTGCATGCACCTAGGGTTGCCTTCCCTAGGTGCCCTGTAAGTACTGCCCTTGGAGCTTGGGGTTACTTTCCACAGGTTACTTGGGTCCTGCTTCTGCTAGGCGGTCTACTTTTTGGTTTTCGGCTGCCCTTTGTGTGATGGGGGTTCTCTCTCCCTTGTTCGCCTTAGGGTAAGGGGCAGTTTGCACTGGTAGGGGCACAGGTACTGTGCAGCTTGATTTCACCCATCATAGCGGCAAGCTCTGTCCTCTTGCGGGATTTTCTTTTTCCTTTTTGTTTGTCTACCTGGTGGGGTCTGCCTTTGGTTCTTGCCCCCCCCCCCTTTGTACTGGATTCTTCCCTTCTTCTGGTGGTTCCTCCTGCTAGGTCCCCGTGAGTGTACACGTCTCGGGGGTTCAGTTCTTGGAAGGTGTTTGGTAGACATGGGCGCCGGTTAGCAGTACCCTGCCGGGATTACCTGAGCGCGAGTCCTCTTACAGTAAATGCTCAGGACCCAGGGAAACCCTTAGGGGAGCGTGGGCCCGATGGATGTGGCCCCGGAGTCGCCCCCCTCGCTTTGTGCGAGTTTGAGGGTTGCTCTGTCCCTTGTCTTAGGGTGACACTCGCTGTTTTGCCTTCGTCAGCTGCCTGTGGGGTCGGTGACACCTTCGGGCCGGGGTCCTGCGAGTTTTGTTGCTTGCTGTGGCTCGGCCCAGTCCTCTGCTGACTATGTGGGTGCAGGCAGCATGGACGTTGCACGTTGAGTCCGGTGGCAACGCGCTAGGTTGTTTGCTCCCCGGAAGCCCCGAGGCTGTCCCGTTTGGTTGGGGGTGGTCTTATCAGGTCCCCCCCCCCCTCCCTCCCAGCATCCGGATCTTTACCGTCTGTTGGTTCTGGGTCGGGGCAGGGCTTCCATGGCTTTGAGACTCGGTTGGTCTCGGGGGAATTCCCTTCTGGGGTAGCGACGAGGACATTCGAGCCTGTTCCTCCAGCCGTGTTCTATGAGTCTGCCAGTGGGTCCTTCCTTTGTGTTTTCATGGCTGCCTCGGTTTTTCTTGAGGCTGGGATGGCTCGGCCCCGGGGCCTGCCGTGTGGGTTCCCGGGGCGGGAAAGAGGTGACTTGGGGGGCATCTGGCTCCATTGGAACCCGCCGGGGTTTTTTCGACCCTTGAGTGGGGCTTGCGGTTGCACAGAGAGGGGTTTTTCCTTCCCCACTCTCCGCACGAGTGTTGGGGGCGTCGCCCTTCCCGGGCTCGGTTCCTTGTCCTTGCCGTTTTCCTCCTGTGGTGGGTGCTCTTCTCCATTGTTCACCCCTTTTAGCTTGGGACGGGACTTCCCCATCATGTTCTACTCTTCTGGGGTTCTGCATGCCTTTCGGTCTCAGGTGTGACTGGGTTTTTCGGTGCCTTCGTCGTTTGTGCTTGCTTCTGTGTTCTCGAAGGTTCAGGATGGTTTTTGCTCCTTCCCGTATTAGTGGATTGCCTGTCGTCTGCCAGTGCGGCTTCCCTCTGGTCCTTTCTAGGGCTTGTTGGTCCTCTTCCGGCCTTCCTCTTGGATTTTTGGCCTTGTCTCAT